>BDUI01008476.1:23119-33908 GCA_002335545.1 Apodemus speciosus
TTTTCTTTTTAAAGATTTTATGTATATGAGTACACTGTCGCTGTCTTAAGACACAGCAGAAGAGGGCATCAGATCTCATTACAGATGGCTGTGAGCCACCATGTGGTTGCTGGGATTTGAACTCAGGACCTCAGGAAGAGCAGACTGTGGGCTCCATAAGAGCCTGTCAGCAAATGAATGAATGAATGCAAGAGTGAGCTGGCATGGTGGTACACCCCTGTAACCACAGACCTTGGAAGGCTGAGGCAGGAGGATCTGCAAGTTTGAAACCAGACTGGGATACCTAGTGAGACCTACATAAAGCCAGGTATAATGGTGTGTGTCTGTAATCACAGTACTTCAAAAGTGAGAGGGCAGACTCCTAGAAACCCCAAGGTCAGCTTGTCTGGTGGAGAACAGGAATTACTATCTCAGTCAAGGTAGAAGAGAAGAACTCATATCCAAGGTTATCCTATGGCATGGTACATGTGTGTGTCCATACAAACACCCTCCAACCCTCACACACACCCCCACATCCCCTCATACACACAGACACACAGACACAACATTTTTGTTTTTTCTTTACCTTGATTAAGTTTTGAAACTTCTTGCTCTGCTGCAGCAGTAACTTGTAGTGACTGAGTGCATCATTGTGGCCACTACAGAACACGCCATATTTCTCCTTCATTCTCTCCCCGGTATCTCCTGAGAACTAACATAGAATGGAGATGGAAAGGTTAGCAGGAAACAAACTRTGRTCGCTTCCATCCGGCTCATCTGCTCGTGCTAAGAACTGTATTTTCCCTCACCATTCCCTCCCACGCCTCCTTAGCCTGGAGCTCACAGGGCGCCTCGATGCAAGGTACAAGGAGATAAGAGAACAGTCTTGAGCTCTGCCTGTCCCATTCCCCAGGTGCTTCTGGTCCACACCGTCAGGTGGCCTAAGCTACTGCTATGGATTGAGTCCTAAAGGTAAAATTTCCCTTTCATAGCCATTTTCTGCAATGAGCAGGAATGATTTCTTTCTGGCTTAGTGAAGAGTTTTCTTAGGTTGTGAGGCTGGCTTCAAACTCTTTATCCTGCTCCCCTCAGTCCGTCTTGTCCTAGGATCAGAAGGAGCAGCTGAGGTAAGCAGACCTACAATGGCTGGCTCTGGCCCCTGGGGAGATGGCTCAGTGGGCACAAAGGCCTAGGCTTAGGTCTTCAGCACCTGCCTAAAGAACCTAGTCAGGCAGTGCCTATGACTGCAGTGCTGGGAGGCTGCGGCAGGAGGATTGTAGGGGCTCCCTGGGCAGTTAASCAGCCAAAACAGTCAGCTCTAGGTACATTCGGAGACCCTGCCCCAGCCTGGCATGGTGGCGCCTGCCTTTAATCCCAGCACTAAAAAGCGGAGGCAGGTGGGTCTCTGTGACATCTAGGTCACTCTGGTCAGCACAGCAAGTTCCTGGACACCAAGGCTACATACAGCGATAAACAAAAGTAAAACAAATAAACAAAAATCAAAACAAAAAAATAGAAAAGAAGGAAAGAGAAGAGAAAGAATAAATAAAGAAACAAAGGAAGGAGCAGGGTTGCCAAGGATGCCCGGCAGGAAAGAGCTCGCTTCTAAGCCTGAGGACTGGGGTTGGATTCCTGAAAACGGTCCTCTGACTTCCTCAGGTACCATGCACGGCATGGTCGCACATATGATAAATGATTATCTTTTTTTTTCTCTTTTCTTTTCTTTCTTTTCCTTTCCTTTCCTTTCCTTTCCTTTCCTTTCCTTTCCTTTCCTTTCCTTTCCTTTCCTTTCCTTTCCTTTCCTTTTTCTTTTCTTTTTTTTTCTTTTTTCTTTTGGTTTTTCAAGGCAGGCCTTCTCTGTGTATCTCTGGCTGTTCTGGAACCCGCCCTGTAGACCAGGATGGCCTCAAACTCAGAGATCCACCTGCCTCCTGAGTAATAGGAGTAAAGGGGTGCACCACCACTGCCTGGCTTATAAATAATTCTCTTTAAAAAATAAATTAAAAAAAGCAGGTAATGCTGGAGGCCACCTGGCATCCACTGGCTCCTTAGGCACCTGCACTGTATGCATATCCCCCCCTAGCAGCGAGGGGCTGGAGACATCAGCAATCCCAGCACTCAGGAAGAGGAGGCAAGAGGATCATTTTGAGGTTCAAGAGAGGTGAGCTACAAGAGGTCCTCCCTGAACCTCCCATCTCCCACAAAACCTAACAAGATACCAACCATCAAAACAAAATGTGCATTTTCCCCCCTTTTGAGACAGGACCTCTAGGCCCCCGATGGACTTCGACTCACCATGTCCACTATGTCAGTGACGACGGTGAGCTCCCCATCCTCCCGCGGGGCAGAAACCGGCATGCCTAGCCTGCTGTGCTAGGGATGGGACTCAAGGCGTTCTGCCTGCCAGGCAAGGCTCTACCGACGGAGGGGGATCCCTAGCTGAGAATGCGGTTCTGAATAGTGTTTACACATGTCTGGTTGCCCTTCCAGGCTCGGGGTTCCTAAGGTATGAGCAATCTGGACAGGAACTGGCTGGCACTATGTGCCTTCTGGGATGGTGGGCATGTAATATGTCAGAGAGAAGGGAGGCGGGGAGGAGAGGGGTGTGGCCCATCCTGGTCATAGCACCTACCTGCTGAACCAGGACATCTCCGATCTTTTGGATGACATAATTCCGATCACTGCCCTCCTCTAGGAACTCCTGCCGACGCTCCTTAAGGCAGGCGAGGAAGTGGCTGTGCATGTCCAGTAAGTCCTCGGCGCACGGGAACAGGCGGCTGACTGCCTGGCCACTGAACTGCAGCTCCTCCTGCAGGGCTCTAGCGTACACTTTCAGCATGATCTTCAGTGTGCGCACGTGATGTGCTTCTGTCTGCATCAGCTCTGCAGGGACGGAGGTGTGGGAAGATTCACCTTACCTCCCAGGGCACTCACAGCCCCGGAGGCCTGCTGCAGCTGGATTGACCCTGCCAGCTCCCTGCCCACGYCCCTGCCCCTATGGCTGGGCCTGTGGGCATGCACATACTCTCTTTCTCCTCTTTTTCTGTGTGGTCCAGGTATATACATATGTCTATATATATGAGTGCGTATGGAAGCTGGGGCTCAAGGTCAATGCTCAGTGTCTTCCTGATCGTTCTCCATTAAAACTGTTTTCCTCCCTTAGGCTGTGCCTGGCGATGCACATGCCTAACCCCAGCATGGTGGAGACATTGACAGACGGATCTCTCCATTCAAGGGCAGCCTGGTCTAACATAGTGAATTCCAAAGCAATTCCAGGGTTACTCAGTGTATCTTTCTCTTAAAAAAAAAAAAAAAAAAAGGTGGCGTGGTAACTGGAGAGATGGCTCAGTGGTTAGGAGTACTTGTTGCTGCTCTTGCAGAGGACCAGGGTTTCATTCCCAGCACCCACATGGAGGCTCACAACCACCTGTAATTCCACTTCCAGGGCATCTGATATTTTCTACTAGCCTCTGTCATTACCTGAATACACATGGCACACAAGCATATACTAAGACCCCTCATGTCATATAAAATAATAAATATTTTTAAAATTACATTAGAAATAGGAAATAGGGCTACAGAGACAGATCGGTGGCTAAGACCATTGGTTGTGCTTCCAAAGGACCCGGGTTTGATTCCCAGCACCCACACAGCAGCTCGCGACCATCTGGAACTCCAGTTCCAGAGTGTCTGATATCCTCTTCTGGCATTCACCAGGCACATAAGTGGTGCCCAGGCACACATGCAGGCAAAACACTCACACACATTAAAAGAAAAGTTTCAAGACTAYGTTGTTTTTGTAAAAGTGCTTATTTCCAAGCCTGACAATTTGAGTTCAATCCTTAGAACCATGTAACAGGAGAGAATCACCCCCACAAGTTGTCTTTTGCCATGGTACATACTCGCATATATGCAATTTGTACATGTTTCTTCTGTGTGACTGCACACATGCAAAGCCAGAAGAGGATGCCACGGGTCCCCCCAGGATCATGCTATGCTCTGGCTAGGCTGGTTCCTGGAGTGCCAATGGTCCTGTCTCTGCTCCTGCCTGATGGCAGGGTTGAGGAGGAATGTGTGGCCTTGCGCAGCTTCTCTCTCGCAGGGCATCTGGGATCCAATCCAGGTTTTCATCGCTGTGGAGCAAAACCCTCCCCAGCTCAGCTTGCCTGGGCTAGTCTGCAGTCCCCTCCCCCATACTGCGCCCTCCATGCGCCTGCACTGCTATGAGCAGTTTTCACAGGGGTGCTGGGATCTGAACTCATGCTTGTACGGCGGGAATGTTGACAACTAAGCCACACCTCCAGCCTTTGTTTCGTCCTTTTGCCTTCTTTTCTTTTCTTTTCTTTTCTTTTTCTCTTTCTTGACACAGGGTCTCGGGATTGGAGCCATAGCTAAGTAGCACTAGCCTCACATACATGGGGCTCTAGGTTCTTCTAGCTCAGTTACAGAATGAACAACAGAAAAGAAGGAATAGTTCTGACATAGGTAAGGATGTGCACAAGGCCCTGGTCTAGCCTCGACACCTTAAAACACTGGGTATCACACTGTATTACTGAATTGGGAGTACTTGGAAGGCAGAGGCTGGAAGGCGAGGAGTTCCAGTGGGAGCAGAGCCGTGACTGGCTGGCTGGCTGGCTGGCTGGCTGGACCCTCTTTCCTGCCACAGTAACAGCAGGTGTCTCCCATCACACTTGGCATTGAGCCTTTCTTAATTAGACGCCTTCCCTCCCCACAGTGCTATGTGAATCTGAGCCAAAGCAGCTGCAAAAAAAAAAAAAAAAAGTTTTCAGGAATGTGCAGTGGAACCTCAGTGTCCCAGGAGTCTCTGGTCTTATGTCAAGAAGGTTGTGCTGAGGAACTTCTAGCCTTGGTGGGGGTGATGCTCGCATGTCTCTGAATAAATGTAATCAAACACAGACTTCAATGGACCCTGAACTCAATGTCTGCAGTCCATTCATGTGCTGGAATCTAATCTCCGTGTTATTAATAGGCATGGCTGTAGAAGTGCTTGCCTGTCACAAAGAGAGACCCAGGTTCTACCCTGAGCATCCCATGACCCAGGTACAGTGGACTAGGCTGTCCGAGAACTCCAGCAGTGAAGGCAGGAGGATCAGAAGTTCAAGGTCATGCTCGGTTACAAAACAACTTTGAGGCTAGCCTGAGCTACACTAGAGACTCTGCCTAAAAAAATAAAATAAAATAAAATAAAAATAATAACCAAAAACCAAAAACCAAACAAAAAGAAAAAAGGCGCGCCTCTGCGAAGTTATTAGGTCAGGTGAGTAAAATCTTCACAGATAGGAAAATGTGTTTATAGAACAGGATTCTGGGCTGGCTAGCTGGCTCGGAGAATAAAGGCACCTGCACATGCTGCATAATCTTGGGGNGGGTTGAGGAGGAATGTGTGGCCTTGCGCAGCTTCTCTCTCGCAGGGCATCTGGGATCCAATCCAGGTTTTCATCGCTGTGGAGCAAAACCCTCCCCAGCTCAGCTTGCCTGGGCTAGTCTGCAGTCCCCTCCCCCATACTGCGCCCTCCATGCGCCTGCACTGCTATGAGCAGTTTTCACAGGGGTGCTGGGATCTGAACTCATGCTTGTACGGCGGGAATGTTGACAACTAAGCCACACCTCCAGCCTTTGTTTCGTCCTTTTGCCTTCTTTTCTTTTCTTTTCTTTTCTTTTTCTCTTTCTTGACACAGGGTCTCGGGATTGGAGCCATAGCTAAGTAGCACTAGCCTCACATACATGGGGCTCTAGGTTCTTCTAGCTCAGTTACAGAATGAACAACAGAAAAGAAGGAATAGTTCTGACATAGGTAAGGATGTGCACAAGGCCCTGGTCTAGCCTCGACACCTTAAAACACTGGGTATCACACTGTATTACTGAATTGGGAGTACTTGGAAGGCAGAGGCTGGAAGGCGAGGAGTTCCAGTGGGAGCAGAGCCGTGACTGGCTGGCTGGCTGGCTGGCTGGCTGGACCCTCTTTCCTGCCACAGTAACAGCAGGTGTCTCCCATCACACTTGGCATTGAGCCTTTCTTAATTAGACGCCTTCCCTCCCCACAGTGCTATGTGAATCTGAGCCAAAGCAGCTGCAAAAAAAAAAAAAAAAAGTTTTCAGGAATGTGCAGTGGAACCTCAGTGTCCCAGGAGTCTCTGGTCTTATGTCAAGAAGGTTGTGCTGAGGAACTTCTAGCCTTGGTGGGGGTGATGCTCGCATGTCTCTGAATAAATGTAATCAAACACAGACTTCAATGGACCCTGAACTCAATGTCTGCAGTCCATTCATGTGCTGGAATCTAATCTCCGTGTTATTAATAGGCATGGCTGTAGAAGTGCTTGCCTGTCACAAAGAGAGACCCAGGTTCTACCCTGAGCATCCCATGACCCAGGTACAGTGGACTAGGCTGTCCGAGAACTCCAGCAGTGAAGGCAGGAGGATCAGAAGTTCAAGGTCATGCTCGGTTACAAAACAACTTTGAGGCTAGCCTGAGCTACACTAGAGACTCTGCCTAAAAAAATAAAATAAAATAAAATAAAAATAATAACCAAAAACCAAAAACCAAACAAAAAGAAAAAAGGCGCGCCTCTGCGAAGTTATTAGGTCAGGTGAGTAAAATCTTCACAGATAGGAAAATGTGTTTATAGAACAGGATTCTGGGCTGGCTAGCTGGCTCGGAGAATAAAGGCACCTGCACATGCTGCATAATCTTGGGGRCCTCAYGTTCAATCTCTGGAACTCACAAAAGGTAGAAAGACTCTGCAAATGTCCTCTGACCTCTCTACCTGTGTGAGACACATTATACACACACACACACACACACACACACACACACACACACACACACGCACACATACACACACAGTGTGTATGAGAAGGTACAAAAATGATATAAACACATTGTATTTAGGTATAAAATCCTCAAACTAAAAACCAAAAATACTAAATAACAAAACAAAACAACAACCACAAACTCCAAGAAGGTTAGAGATGAACCCAGTGACTCCCATGTGCTTTGGATTTGGGGTTAACACACATACAAATCAAAGAGGCTCCTGCCTGCCAGTAAGCACTCTGAAGGCGCAGCAGGGAGGCCTCTCAAAGACCAGGAAGCTGGTTTCACCAAATTCTGGACGATTCCGTCTCTAAACACCACCCTGCTGATGGCATTCTGTCCCAGCAGACCAAACAGAGGGAGACAGTCACTAACAAGGGGAGCATGAATCAGCCTGGGCACTTGTCAGGCTGGTTTGCAGGGACCTGTGCTAACAAAGCCCTCCCTGGTCCAACAGGTAGGGCTGTCCCGGGAGAGCAGGAAGTGAGGCAAATGACCGGGTCTCCCAAGAGACTGGCTACACCTCAGACTCTTAGGTGGAAAAAATATGAAAAGAAGAAGGCGGTGCTGGGATTTAGCACAGTTGGTAGAGTTCTTGCTTAGCATGACAAAACTCTGGCTTCCATTCCTAGCACCGCATAACCAGGTTGGGCAGTGCCCATCTGTTATTCCAAGTACTTGGGAGGACRTTTAAGGTTATTTGAGGTTACCTGGTGAGTTTGAGACAAAAACTCACAAACAAAACAAAACCAAGAAAAACCAAAGCCAAAACGGGGCTGATAAGATGGCTCAGTGGACAGAGGTGTTTCCTGACGAGGCTGGGCATGTGCAGGTATGCACCACACACAAAACTATTTTTACAAAAGAATGGAAAGAAACAAGACTTAAAGAGAATGCCAGCGCGGTGGCACAGGCGTCAGACACCTTACCGTACAGGACGTCCTGTCTCTTCACCACCTCCTTCTTCTGTTTCTTGGCATATGCTAAGTCCACAGAGAGGCTCCAGGACTCAGCCTCGAACTCATGGGCATCCGATTCGATCTCACACCTCAGTGAAGCAATGTGAGCTTCTGGGGGGAGGACAGAAGGTTGTTGGTAAGGGCCCAGTGCTTGCCACATCTCCCTGTCAAGTTCATGGACACGCTGAAGCCTCTGGCCTTTCCCGGTAGAGCCGGGAACCTGGTGGCATCCCCGGTAGGGCAGAGGACTGACCATACCTTCTATGAAGACAGACTCGGCGTTCGAGGATGTGAGTGACAGAGAGTCGTCGGCCGGCTGCTTCAATTTTAAAAACACGGAGTCGGCTTCATCCATGTCTCCAGCAAGTGGTCTGAGTGGGAATGATTGAAATGTTTATTTCACAAAAAGAAATCAGGGCCAGTGAGACGGCTCTGTGGGTAAAGATGCTTCTAAGTCTGGAGACCTGAGTTCAGTCCCTAGGTTCCACATGGAGTGGAAGGAGAGAGCCAACTCCACAAATAACAAAGTGGCTTAAATAGGCATGTGCATGCCTACCTGGAGTTTGTAAGGCAAATGGGATTGTTATTCCTTCTAATTAGATGTTTGGAGAACTTTCTGGATTCCAGGAGAACTCTTTAACTTGTCACAGGTCATCTTTTAAAAAAAACTAGGGAACTTCTGGGCTAGGGATACAGCGCAGTGTTAAGAGTGCTTGCCCCGGATGCTCAAGGCTCTGCATCTCGCCCCCAGTGAGAGGAAGAAGGGAAGAAGCAAGGAAGGAAACGTGGAAAAGAGGCAGGAAGAAGGGAGAGAAGATGGGAAACATAATTTGGAATTCTAGGTGAGTCCTGGGAGAGACCACATGAGGGGAAAAGCCTGGACTGCTGACTTAAGTGTAGGCTTAGTTTAGGTGTATCAGGGGTGGTGCCACTGTGACATGTTACTGGGTAACGGCAGAGGCAACTGTGTCCATGTGTGCTGAGGGGTAGGCTTAGGAAGGAGTCTGGAGACTCTGCTACTTGCTCACATTTTCTGGAAATTTAATTTAGCGGGGGTGGGTGGTGGTGGTGGGGTTGTGGGTGTGGGGTGTGGCCGAGCGCCTGCCCTGCTTCTCATGACGCAGGAAGCTGACTCAGTCTGTGTGCAGAGTACCCAACTGCCCCTCCTTGACGGTGACCACGCACAGGATCCACAGCCTCCCAGCAATGGGTGACAGGAGAGACTTTACAGAGGGAAAAGAATATCAGCTCCTTTCCCCAGGTACTCCTCAGTGAGCATAACCTTATGTTATGCAGTGGCTCGAAGTCAATGTTTCTGGTCCTGTATTAATAGGACCATCTTGATGTACTGTGAAGCCAAAAGAGACATAGACACTGAGCGTGCCTTGRAAACGGGAGTAAGCCCTGTCCAGGGGTGCCAAACTCTGTTACACAAACTGCCTCTACCTGCAGATCAACATAATCAGCTATGCATTGGTTTTACAAAAAGGGGCTGGGGGCACACACTGTTAATCCCAGCACTCGGGAGGCAGAGGCAGGTGGATCTCAAAGTTTGAGGTTAGAGTGAGTTCCAGAACAGCCAGGGCTATACAGAGAAACCTTGTGTCAAAAAACTGAAATACAACAAAACACCAAAACCAAAAAGAAAATGCATGGGCCAGGCCAGTGAGCTAGCTCAGACAGTGCAGGTGCTTGCCTTCAAGACTGATAATTCAAACCCTGGATCCCAAACAGTAGGACAGATCCAACTCCTCAAAGCTGTCTTCTGACTCCATGTCTGCTGTGGCACATGTGCCCCAATACATCCACACAAATAAATACATGCAATCTAGAAAAACAGGTGTAAAGTCATCTTTGACAACACTGAGTTCTAGACCAACTTAGGCTGTAAGACTGCTCTGATGATACATTTTAAACAACGTGGGATTCAGAAAGCATGTATCAATGATCTTTTCTCCACTCCCCCACCCCCCCACCCCCCGTGAGTGCACCTGCCAGCAGAAAGGTAACCCCCCCTCCCCAGCTTACCCAAGTCGCACCCCAGATCCAGCTGGGCTCGGTGTTGGCTGGAGACCCCCTTTCTGAGAGCCGGTCATGCCGACATTCCTGGAGGGAGCTGGGCTGCTGCCGTCAGACAGAGGTGTGGTCCGAGGCTCCTTCAGGGAGGCTGCAACAGAGGCAAAYGCAGGGTTGGAGCTGAGGAAGTGGGCAGGGCAGCGGAGGGTGCCTGTCCTGAAGCCTCGCTCCGTCTGGGGCCTCAGCACCGACAGGATCTTGGAAGTCAATAGCTCATTATCCAAGAAGACATTCTCGCTCCATTTCCTGGGGAGAGAGCCGTAGAAGGGCAGCTTGGGGTGGCCAGGGAGTGACCCCCGCCTGTTGCCACCCTTAGAGTGTGTGGTCCCCATGCTGGTGCCTGGCACTGTACCGGCTGTGCTCAGCTGGTTTTGATGCCTTCCTTGGGTGGGATCCTTCTAGAAAACGGAGCTGCGCCTCCCCCCCCACCCCTCACCTCCCCACCTCCGTTGTATTGGCTGGAGCAGTGGGGCTGGTGTGCTGGAAACTGGTCCCTACTGAGACTGTGTAGTGTACAAATGGTACAGAATTTTCTCTTTGGGTAAAACAATTAAAAAAAAAAAAAAGGATGGTTCTCCCACACTCTGCTTGCTCTCTGCAGAGGCAGAAGCAGAGGACAGCCTGTGTTCACAGCAAATAATCTACGACTGAGCTGTGCACTTGGTGTTTGGCACACACTACACTCAGGATGATAATTGATCTGAGATCGGACGGAGGTCAGGAAATCGCAGACCCACAGACCGGGAGGCTCGATGCTGACTGAGCAGACGGTGCTCACCAGTCCTGGAGTAGGATAGGATTCTAACGTCAGGTGTACCTGAGGCTCACTCATTATTCTGTTTTATGGACACACCCAACACACACCTGCGTTCCAATTAGTTATTTATTCCAACTGCTTACTTTTTAGGGTCTGGACAGGAGGATCCACGCACCCACTGAT
>BDUI01008480.1:14420-24950 GCA_002335545.1 Apodemus speciosus
CAATATTATTTGATGATGGAATCCCTTTTAGCAAGAGAACCTTAAAATAAATGATGGCAGTAGATTTCCATATGCTAATATTATTGTCTTACAACAGTTTAGAGGTAGGAAACCTCTTAAAAATATCTGAACAATTTAGGGGGGAGTCCTGTTCACCCCTTTCCTTGCACATAGTCAGGTGCACTGTCAGCATTAGTATAGCAAATCTCCCAGGGCTCTCTTCTCTACAATATTCCCTCCTGCTGTGGATGTTTTGGGGATATGACTAAAGCATCAGCTTTTGCTGACACAATCTTTAAAGTACTGTCTTTTAGTTCATGCTATGTAAACTTTAAATTATTGTAATTTCCTTAGCAGTGTTTCTAGCAGGAGATCAGGTGTTGATGGTATCGGGTGATACTACATTAGATGCACAGAACTTGATTCACAGGATTGAAAAGAGCTGACTTCCTTCCTTACACCTTTATGTTTATCTATTTATAGAACAAACACACATACTTTCTTACWGGCTGGGTTGTTAAAGACTCTGATAAAAGGACAATGTGATTTCACAGGACAGGATCCAGGAACCCACAACATCTGAGTTGAATTGGTTGCTCTGGATCATAGAAGCTTTGTGTCCTGGCAAGGCTAATTAGCTTCTCTGAGCTTCAATTAGTCTCTCTCAGTCAGATGTCTACTTTTTTTTTAATGCTTGTGTAGCAAAGAAAGAGTCACATGCCACAAAAGAGGGACTATGTGCTACCACTCAGAGTAGAGCAGCTACAGGTCAGAGAAAATTGAAATTTGTAAATTGAAAATCAGCAGAAGTAGAGGTAGCCCTACTGTTTTACCAACCCTGGTGCTCTTTTGTAAACCTCAGATATTTGAATTTTCTGTTGTCCACAYTAGCTCATTTTCTCTGCAGCGCTGACATACTAAGTGTAGATATGTTTATAACTGAATTTAATTATAGCAGACATCTGCCATACATTATTCTTATATTATTTTAAAATCATGAATGTTCTAAATGTCACTATATTTATCCATGGAGAAAAGAATCTACTAATTTGTTTATTTTATGTAAGTTCCCCAAATAATATTACCAAAAGTCTTGCCTGTCATATACAAGTTTGTGTTTTAGATACAACAGTCAAATAATGGCACATTTCAAAGATTTTAATTCTAGGAACTCATTCTTTTTCTTTGAAAATGTATGATTTACATAGCAAAAACATTCACACAATTTCTTCCTCTCATATTTATCTTTTGATATTTTTGCTTTAATTTACTAAATAGCTATAAGAAACTGTAAGTCATTTGAGTGAATAGAATTCTGCTTTAGACATTTAAGAATTAACTTATTTCATTATTTGTTAACATTGGCTTTATTTTGCGATCAATACTAATACAATAATGCTATGTGGTATATATTCTTTGTAATAAAAAATGTTTACCTTATTTTCCAACAAAAACCTCAACACAACAACTAAGAGAACTGTTCCATTAGAGGGGCCAACATTAAGTTGTCTGGCAAAACAAAGATTTATACTTTGATCTTAATAACTTTTTGTGATGAATATATTTAAGCTGAATATAATCATGGAAATATTAGAAATATATTGTCAATTTAATTCACATATACTTGCATGCAAATCTTATCATTAAAATATAATTTCTTATAAGTTCTATAATTATATAATACTTAATAATAACACTAAAGTGCAATGCAATATTAGTTTCTCTACTGTGTGCTTAAATCAAAGAGTGTCATCTTTTCCCAAAGGAGTTTAATTATCATGCCAGAATAGTTACTTGTATTATTCATTCAAAGACCAGTGTTAATTACTACACAGGTATAGACATAGGAAATAAGCTCATTGCTCCCACAAAGTTACATATTCCCACATCAGCTATAGACAATTTGAACATACCATTTAAAATGATTGTTGTTTTATTATGATGAGACAGAAGTATGAACTGCCAATGCCAACCAAATCAGCTTTAGATCAGGCCATCAAATTTGCATTGGAAAATACAGTTCTGAGTTCTGGCCCTGAGCTTGAATCTGTGTGAAGCTAGCTTTATTGAGCACTGTTCTAGTTACACATGTAATTTGACAGGTATACCATGAGGGTTAATAAGATTATGATCTACAAGGCCCCCTGTTCAGTTGTTATTTACTGTTTTCGAAGTATGTACAAGACAATGGAACTTTGTGTTCTTTGGTCTTTGCTGCTGGAATCCAAATCAGAAGCCACATGACCCCATTTCTGGCAACTAAACTAGCCCTCTACCTCCACACTCTGCAATGACATTTCTATTTCAATATGTGAAAATATTTTTTAAATGTAAGATACTGCAATTGTGTCATTCTAATGACATTGTGAATTGCTTCTCTCCAACCCCACCTTGAAGGTACTGTCTCACTTTTTAGCTCAGATTGGATTGGAACTTTCTATGGAGCAAGCATAGGCCAGCCTTGAGTTTTAGCTCCTCCTGGTTGAATTCTTAGGAACTTGGATTACAGATGTATGCCACRCTCACATCTGGTACATTTGATTTTTTAAAATGTGAACTTGTGACTTTCAGAACAACAACAAAAACCTCCACAGACACAAGTCATTTTGTTTAATATGGAAGGTTGTGATTTTTCATAATCCATTTTCTTATTTAAGGTGATTATTACTGTGATGAAAGGGTGTATTTGGCTTTCCAAACCATTGTTCAGCATTGAAGGAAATCAAGATAGGAACCTGAAGGCAGGAGCTAATGCAGAAGCCATGGAGGGGCATGCCTCTCTGCTGGGGATTCTCTGGGTACTCCTAGCAAGTCAGCCCAGAGGGTGCAGGGTAAAGGCTGGAATGAAGAGTCCACAGCCTGAGTTTCCCACTGGGCCATCAGAAACTGCTACACCGACTTGAAAGGGAAACAGTGTGGTCTGGRATAATATGATCTGGTTCCTTGTCTCTTCTCTGGGTAGCCTGTAGACACCAGTATACCAACAAGAGAAGAAGTCAGGAACTGGGGTCCACCTTACCTTTCTGGGTATCCTCATGCCAGACAGAAAGGAMAAGCGGGATCAGGTTTGATTGAAAGCAAGTACTGAGTACTGGAGGGGCAGAAGAGAAAAGCCTTCTTCATGAATTGGATCTTAAGGGGAAGGCCTTCCCCATGGTAATGAAGCAGCTCTCTGAGATGATCTTTGCTTGTTCATATTGCCTTATTGATGGTGGATATGTCCATATACTTCATTCAGAGTAAACAAGGGATTAAGCTTCTTGGGATTAAGAATACCCAGGAAGGGAAGGTCATTGGCTGAGTGCTTAGGTTACCTAAATGYCTCATTAGCATGGGAAAKGATTTCAGGAATCTCAGGTGCTAGCTGWGTGAGAAAGGAAGTTGAACCTGTAATCTTAACCAAGGCGTTGTGACATTCAGCAGGTAGAGGTGTGGGGTTTTTTGAACTCCCCAGACAAGGTCAGAGAATRAGAAGCCCTCCCAGTGAAGGGAATCTGCCATTTAGAACCAAGCCCCAGAAGGCTATACACAGTCAATGGTAGACTTTGACCTTAATTAGCAGAGTTTTCCCACATCTTCCCTGATTTATTTTTCAACGGAGAAATGTCACTAAAGTACTCAGCCTCTATATTGGGGACAGCAGGGTACTAAACCAGAACCCAATTAGCAATGGTGATTGCAATGCTACTATCTGCTGATTTAAAAATTGGACAAAGCAGGGTGTAAGCATCAAAATAAAACACGACACAAACCAGAGGGGTAATGAGGAGTGCKAGCCWGGGAGACAAGGGATTATTGAACCTACTTGCTGCTTACTTGCTTGCTCCATTTTGCTTGCTCAGATTTCTTACGTAACCTAGGACCACTTGCCCACAGTGGGCTAGGTTCTCCCATCTCTATCACTAATTAAGAAAATGTCCTACAAGTGTCCATACAGCCAGGTCTTWGAGGTTTGTTTTCACTTCACTTCTGGTGACTCTCTGTTGTGTCAAACTGACAAAAACTAACTGGCATATCAACTATTTTTGTTGGTGGTGAAGACAACAATTTAGAGAGTTGAAATACTTTTATGTGTTTTATAATTAACTTCAGTATTATTATATTTGTATTGTACCAGTGAACAAGTAAGGAAGGAAATAAGATGTCATTAATCAATGTGCTAAAACTGTTAATTTTACGGCTTTCTATCCCTTTGGTAGGCTGATTGTTTAATTATGCATTTGCGACAATGTGAATAATAATTACACATCAATTGTTTTCTTACAAAAATCTAAGTATTTCTCATGTTCACTGCTAAACATATGCATTTTCATTTTAGAGACCTGAGAAGTAATACTTAAGGATATGTGTAGTGCTTCCACCTTTGTGCCCGTGCTCTGGTAGCATGAGCTTCCCTTTGGAGTTGTCACTACAACTACAGAGAGCTGAAAGAGAGGTCTCTGTGTATATTATAAATATTGGTTTCTTAAACTGCAGGTATAARTGAGAAATCACTTCTTTGTTGCATGCATTCCTCTACACACAAAATTGTACCTGATATAGATGCTAATATACCGCATTTGGCTTATGCTTTCATGTAACAGAATAGCATAGTTCTTAATTGTGTATCATTGAAAGCAGACCACCATTTAGATGAAAGAGTTCTGTTCAGTGCACATGACTGGGAGGATATTGTGGTAAAAGATATCAACAATGGCCCCATTAATGCTGAGATTATACCTGCATCTAATGGCTGATAATGCATCCTACATGACACATGTGAAGATAAATTTACAGCATTAATAGGCTTACAGTCCATGAGAATAAGCTATTTCTCTAACAAGTTCCCCTTCTCTAATGAAACATTATCTTCCCAGTGGCATCTGATTGATGGGTAACTGTTGGAAGATGCAGGATTCTTTTATTGGCAAAGCATTAAAGTGCCCTTGTCTCTATGTATAATCCATGTTTGTATTATAGGGTTAGACCTAAACATAATGAAAGCAAGAAAGTTACATTTCATGAGAACTCATATTTAAAAAAAACATTATTTGTTGAGAAATACAGGTCATCTTAATATAGCATTTAATATGGATGTTCACTTTTCAGGGATATTTCTTTTTACTTTAATTTCAAAGAAAATTTTAAGCAAAGTTAAACAAGTCCAATAGTCATTTCAACATATCTAAAATAGCATTCATGAAGTGGAAGTCAGTTCAATTGTTTTAAAATCTGTATTCTGTATCTAGAGTCAGTAAAACCTTACTTCAGTTGTGTTTTAGGGGGGAATTCTTTAGTTGTATTTATGTGTATGTGTGTGTAGTGCATGTATGGATAAGTACTATGTACACATAAGAAAGTATAGAATCCATATGTGGTTTTAGATGCCCTTGATCTATAGTTACAAACAATTGTGAGCCCTCTCTCAGACCAAGCTGTATGGTGTAGATGTTAAAAGTCCTTCAACATGGATCRCAAGGAAATAAAATGTTATTAATTAAAATAAATAAATATTAAACATATTTTTTACTTCAGATTTCTGATGACAGTTTTGCTGAGTTGAATTTGAAGTATCATTAACTTCATTATGTACTTATGTATAGATTTATAAGCCTTTTCCCCATATATCTATATATTTACATATATTAGGGTATCACATTGTTGGCAAGAGGATAGATACTATCTGTGGCTATTCTGATAAAAGTGCTAAAATCTGATAGTATAATATGCTTGCTCATAGTTTCAGAAAGTTTAAAGAAGCTCTACAAACAATCTGCAAGGCTTAGGGAAGATACTRTATTTCATGAGTATGCTTTCATCACTACTAAGGAAAACAGTGGCACCACAGTATCCACATTATGTCACTCATTTATGAAAARGGAAGGATTTTGGGGGCCTGGAAGTTGTTTCAGTGGGTTAAGTGTTTGTTTGCTGAGGAGAAATGAGGATAGGACCTATGTTCAGATATTCAATATCCTTGGAAGATGTTGCACATGGCAGCATGGACCTGTAATCCTGACACTAGGAAGCAAAACAGAGCTCATTGGACAGCCAGGTGAATAAACAGGCTCCATATTCACTGAGAAACCTTGGCTCCAAAGATAGGGAGAATACTAATAAAGGGAGATATTCAACTGGTGCATCTGGTCTCCACCTGCACATCACACACACACACACATACACACACACTCACACACACACACTCACACACACACTCACATACACACACACACACTCACACACACACGCAGGCACGCGCGCGCGTACAAACACGCACGCAGAAATGTGCACATACACACACACTCACACACACTCACATACACACACAGTCTCACACACACACACACACACACACACACACGCACATACGCGCGCACACACACACATCAAACAAATACACAGAGAAACATTACACACACATACAACAAAGACATGTATAACATGCACACATACACACAGATACATGCATGATACACACAGATACATGACAAATACGCAGAGAGACACATGCACACACACCCAACAAAGACACACACAATATATACACACAGATTCATGCACATGTACACAACATGCAGAAAGACTCAGAATGTGTACACACGTACAGAGGAAGAATTTGATATTGACTTACTTTGTATTTTTATAACAAAGGTTGAACTTTTGATGAAAAAGAATTCTCTATTATTAAATTGTGTAGGCTTTCATTGAGAAATGAAAAAAAGTATATAAAAACAAGTTGATTCATATCTTGTTGCAAAGAGGCATATTGGTATATTATTTCCATTTAGCATTTTTGTATCTTAATTTAAACATGAGAGGAAAAGCATACTTTACACATACAAAAAACTATATCAAACCATATATATTACCATTTGTGCTCTACTTCTCATGTTATCCAGTGCTGTAGCTATAAAACATTAAACTAAAAAACACACACAACATGACAAAATTACATTTAYCTGCTGTTTTAAATTTACTATACCCATGAAAAAAGTATTTTTATTAATATTTTGGAGCAAAATACATCTCAGAATCTAGCGAAGATGACTATCACCAGCAGAGGTGCAGTCAGTATAGCATCTGCCAAGTTTGTAACTCTGCGTATTTGTCTTGGTTCCCATGATTTGTTAAGGAACATTGAATACTCTTATAAGCAAATTAAAGGAACACCTTTAATAACCAAAGGAAAATGAGAAACCAAGTTTGGTCTCTGTGTGAGTCTCGTATTCTTCTCAACATTCAGTTTATTCTTACTTCTGTTTTYCATATCATGCTGTGAGTTTAAAAGCTACCATCTAGTTATTTTAATCTTCTAGACTAAGCCAGAACATAATTAAGAAATGATCATTGGACCAATAAAATAACAGAACTATGAAACTCTTAAATAAATTATTATTTTACACTRTATGGGAGAAGGACTGTGCTGCTGCATGGTGAAGCACAGCTGATAACTATTTTCTGATTTAGTGTATTGTCATACTGTTGGCCAACCAGTATGTTAGTAAGCTCTTCTTGTTATGCAAGTGTCCCATATACAGTAACATAATTACAAACATAATCCCATATCGAACACACACACACACACACACACACACACACACACACACACACACACACACACATGTGGGAGGGGAGGAAGAGAGAAAGAGTTGTCAGTTTTAGTATTACACACATACTTTACCTCACAGTGAGAAATGAATACTGAATTCAGCCTGATCTGCCTCTGTAATGCTTCTAGGAACAAGATAAATTAACAAAGAAATGGGTTTAGTACCAAAGATGAACATTTAAAAAGTCATTATACAAATATATCCCTCAAATTGGGCAAGTTTTCATGGAGAAACAATACAGTGTCCTCTTTTACCAAAGTGGAGCACGGAGAAAGTTTCMCTGATATGAAGTCTGGCAGATATTCATGTTTTATTCACTATTTTAAACTTGGAGGTTTTCTTAAGACTTTATATCATCCTTGTTTTAGTCTTATATCTTGCTCAGGTAGATTTAAAGATGTATTACTAAAGGGGTTTAAGAAAATACTAATGTTAGGTAGGTGGGAATTATAACTCAAAACTGTTTAAGGCTTTGAAAAATCAAAGAAAGAAAGTGGAAATGTGTCCTATGACCTGGAAAGACTGCTCAGTGGTTCAGAGCACACAGTTCACAAATGTCTCATGTGATGGCCCAAGCACCCATGTCAGGGAGGTCATAACAGCCTGTTATTCCTGCACAAGGGGCATCTGACATTCCTTGGTTTCTGAGGACACCAGCATCTACATGTATATTCCCACACAAGTCACACACATGCACACAATTAGTAATAAAATAGAACACTGAAAACCGTATCCCTTAAGTTTTTGAATGGAATATCCATTGATGACTCGTCTATAGTAGGATTCATGGAATAGCGTTCAGAGGAAAGTTGGTAATTGCGAGGCAAAATAAGGAGACTTACTGTAGCTTCCCTTGTCAAAGCAGTGCAGTGAAAGCATTCTGCATTTCCATAACTAGAAGCATGTCTGACCCATATCACAGGCAGAGGCATTTGTTAAATAAATGCAAAAGTTGAAAGGTTGAGTGTTATGAGAATAGAGGGTAAACAGAATCGGATATGACAGATCACAGAGGGTACTGAAATCACAACAAACCTTGTACTCAAGTCTTATGGAGAATGTTTGAACTCTCTCTCTCTCTCTCTCTCTCTCTCTCTCTCTCTCTCTCTCTCTCTCTCTGTGTGTGTGTGTGTGTGTGTGTGTGTACATGCATGTATGAGTGTTTTTATATGTATGTATTCATCATGTATATGTATATACATGTGTACATGCATGTATATGCCTGTAAAGGGCAGATACCTTTGGAATCATTTGTATTCCTCAAAAGCTGAGGAAAGTCCCTCACTGGCACACAAACTTCACTGATTCAGCTAGGTAGGCTAGACAGCAAGCCTTTAGGGTCCATCTAACATTATATACCCAGAGCTTAGATTGTACATGTGATTTACTAACCCGGGAGAATTACTTTTTTAAAATTTACATTCCAGCCATTGCCTCCTTCCCAGTGCCCCCCTCCCCACAGTCCCTCATCTCATCCCACTCCTACTCCTCCTTGTCTCTGAAAGGGTGTCCCCCTCCACCAGGCCTTCCCCTTTCCTAGGATCCCACTGAGGCCAGACTAGGCAGTCCTCTGCTACATATGTGCCATGGGCCTCAGACCAGGCCCTGTATGCTGCCTGGCTGGTGGCCTAGTCTCTAGGAGCTCCCTGGAGTCCAGGTTATTTGAGACTGCTAGTCTTCCTATGGGGTCACCTTCCCCTTAAGCATCTTTAATCCTTCCCCTAATTCAACCATAGGGGTCCCTGACATCAGTCCAATGGTTAGTTGTAAGTATCTGCATCTATCTCAGTCAGCTGCTGTCTCAGTCAGGTTTCTCAGAGGACATCTGTGCTAGACTTCTGTCTTCAGTCACTTCTCCATTTTTTGTCCTTGCTGTTCTTTTAGACAGGAACAGTTGTGGGTCAGAAATTTTGACTGAGGGTTAGTAACACTGTCCCTGTACTGGAGGTACACTCTTCAAGTTCCCTCTCCCACTGTTGGGCATTTTGGCTAAGGTCACCGCTATGGAGTCCTTACGGTCTTTCACCTCCCATTCTCTGGTATTTTCTAGAGGGTTCAACCCATCTCCCACCCCAAGGCTGCATATTTATGTTCATTCTCCTGGACCTCTATTCTTCTCTCCTGTCCTGACTCCCTACCTGATCAGATTCCCCCTTTCCCTTCCCCCTCCCCTCTCCCACTGAGGTCCCTCCTTCCCTCTGCCTCCAATAATTATTTTCTTTCCTCTTCTAAGTGGGATCGAAGCATCCTTTTTAGGGTCCTTATTCTTGTTACACYTCTTACAGTCTGTGGGTTGTATCCTAAGTATTCTGTACTTTTTTGACTAATATCCACTTAATAAGGAAGTATATACCATGCATGTCCTTTGGGGTCTGGGTTACCTCACTCAGGATCATATTTTCTACTTCCATCCATTTGCATAAAAATTCATAGTATCCTCATTTTTAATAGCTGAATACTATTCCATTGTACAAATGAACTACATTTTTTTGTATCCATTCTTCGGCTGAGGGACATCAAAGTTGTTTTCAGCTTCTGGTTATTACAAATAAGGCTACAATGAACATGGTGGTGCAATGTTCTTGTGGTAYAGTGAAGCATCTTTTGGGTATATGGCCAAGAGTGAGATAGCTGTCTTCAGGTAGAACTATTTCCAATTTTCAGAGGAAACTCCTGATTAATTTCCAGAGTAGGTGTACCAGTTTCAATCTCACCAGCAATGGAGGAGTGTTCCTCTTTCTTTACATCTTTGTCAAAATGTACTATCACCTGAGTTTTTTATCTTAGCCATTCTGAAAGGTGTAAAGTGGAATCTCAGAGTCATTTTGATTTGCATTTTGCTGCTGGCTAAGAACTTCCGAACATTTCTTTAAGTGCTCAACCATTTGAGATTCCTCTGTTGTGAATTCTCTGTTCAGCATTATACCCCATTTTTTGATTG
>BDUI01008480.1:26228-39420 GCA_002335545.1 Apodemus speciosus
ATAAAATGCATGGGATTATTTCAATCTTCTTGTATCTGTTGAGTCTTCTGTTATGTCCTATTATATGGTCAGTTTTGACAAGGTTCCATGAGATGCTGAGTACAAGGTATATTATTTTGTTTTGGGGTGAAATGTTCTGTAGATATCTGTTAAATCAATTTGGTTCATAACATCTCTTAGTTTCACTGTGTTTCTGTTTCAGTGACCTGTCCATTGGTGAGAGTGGGGTGCTGAACTCTCTCACTATTAATGTGTGAGGCAATGTGTGTTTTGAGCTTCAGTAAAATTTCTTTTATGAATGTGGGTGCCCTTGCATTTGGGGAATTGAGACTTCATCTTATTGGATGTTTCCTTGGATGAATATCAAGTGTTCTTCCTGATCTCGTTTGATAACTTTTGGTTGAAAATCTAACTTATTGGGTATTAGAATGGCAACTCCTGCTTGTTTCTTGGGACTCTGCTTGGAAAAAAAATTTTCCCCATAGTTTACTCTGAAGTATTTTCTGTTTTTTGTCACTGAGGTGCGTTTCTTGTATGCAGCGAAATACTGGATCCTGTTTACATATCCAGTCTGTTAGCCTGTGTGTGTTTTTTTTTTTAAATTCAGGAATTGAGTCCATTGGTGTTGAAAGATGTTCATTCCTTTTATCTTTGTTGCTGGAGGTGGTATTRTGTCTCTCTAGTTAGAGCATACCACCTGTGTCCCTGGTTAGGGCAGAACTCCTATGTTCCTGGCCAGGGCAAACCTCCTGGAAGACAGGAAAGCTCTGGCCTCCAGGGCAGAATCTGACCCAGTTGTAGATGGAGATACAAATGGGAAGAACTGTGCCCTTGGTTAAGGTAGACCTCCCTTGTTATTGGTTTTTGCAGACCTCCTGGGAGACAGGAAGGCTGTGTCCCTTGTTACTGTAGACCTTGTAGTCTTTGAGAAGCAGGCAGGCTGTAGGGTGTGGGGAGCTTCTGATCTGGTCCAGGTCAGAAAGCAGACAGGAAAGAAGGTGGAGCTTGGCAGGGTGGGTGTGGCCCTCATTAGCTGAGCTCTGTGGGTGTCACTGATGTAGTCTTTACATTTTTTAATACAATTGGTGGAATCAGACTGGGTCTTCATGGTTGCTTGGACAGTGCTTTACAAATCCTCCCCAGGCTAAGATTCATATTTCAAAGTGATCATTGATGTTGCTGAGTTAAAATGGACCATGGGGGAGGGGCGGACCATGGGGCTTCTGAAAAATTTCCAATAGGAAAACAATGGAGTAATGAATCATGAAATCTAGACTTAATGATCAGAGAGAACTGGTGGTCAGAAAGTAATTTTGGGTAATGACTAGATTAATGAAATTCTATTTTATATGCTAAGTGATAGGAAGTGACAGCTATGTTTAGGTCACTGATATCAACCAGTGACATAATTAACATTCTTATCACTTAAGAACTTGACTGCTTTGTGGGTAATGAATGAGCCTGTCACAGCTCAACTTTGAACCTGTATTGAGTAGTTTAGACCTTTCCTAAAATTTGAAATCATTGCCATTCAGTACATCTTTCTCTCTATTTTCTCTCTCCTTTTTAATCTATTGTGTTCCTGGCACTTTGTGATACAATAAAAATACATGTGATCTTCTCTCTAACTGCTCAGAGCAAAGAAAAGATGAACTTAATATCAAGAATGAGGAACACCCTGAAAGTGTGAGAAACAGAAAATTTGGGAGAATAACAAAACTAAGAAGTCGAGCATTTAAATGTTTTATGAATTATTTCTTATCTAAGAGGATAAGAAAGCATGACTGTAGTTCTCTTAGAGATCTCACCTGGTGTGCATGAAACCTTGGGCTAGATCCTCAGCTCTTTAAAAACCATACATGGTGGCACACTCCAGAAATTCCAGCACTCCAGRGATGGAATCAGGGGGGATCATATCTCAAAAGGTCAAGGTCATCTTCAGCTTAGAGAATTTAAGGTCAGGGAAATGGGAGATTCTGCACCTCTGTGCCCCACCCCTGTGTCACTGCCCTAAATACAAACACCACTGGAAAAATAAACTTAAGCTGAGATTTTGTTTTCCATGTTCACAAAGAAAGTATACCATTTACAACAACCAAACAATCATAATCAAGTTTCAGGTGAGTAYTTATGTAGAGGCAGTATGCTTAAAGGAGCTCAATGCCTAGCAAAAGATGAGCAGTGGTGCCCTTTGGGGGACAGGCACTAACCCACACACAGGCACTAACCTGCATGCATTCCTGTGTCTCATGGTAAAGATTCGGATGTTAGAAAATGGACAAAAGAGACCTGGAGGGCTTCCAGCAGGACGGTGATAGAACTCTCACAGTATAGGACTGTAAGCTAGATGCCATGCAGGGCTTTCTCGTTCTTCACAGAAGTGTTTGGCTTGAGTTCTAACTTCTGTGATAGACTTCAAAGCTTTCCATGGAGTTTCTGTAAATGTCAAGATCTTACTGTTTCTGCTCTTTTTTTTCTCTCTCTCTCTTTCTGATGCAGTTTCCAAGTAGTGTCTGATTTCCCCAGGATGCAAGGATTTAGAACTCAACTTCTTTATATGTTTCTTAGCTAATCTACAATTCAACTTTTTATAATTTTAGTGGTGGCTTTGGGAGAACGCTGCGGAGAACCTAATCTTTAACTATGTGTCCCTTTGCCCTTTCCCTGCTTCTTTCTCAGTTTCTTGTCTTCATTATTTCCAGAACCATGGTATTTTTCCTTGTTATATTTAGAACTATCACACTCGTACATACCACTTAGTTCTTATCTTCTATCATTAAACACTTAACAAAAGAATGATACCAAAAACAAACCATTCGCCCAGAAATATTTGCATAGATACTCCCCTCTTTGTCTCTCTCTGTCTTTGTCTCTGTCTGTCTATGTCCCTCTGTCTCTCTGNGAGCCCAGAGAACACATACCATATATCCATTGATGTAGCTAAGGTGCTACTTGGTGAGGATCTACCATGAGGCATTTCAGTGCTTTGCAAACAGCCTTGGCTCAGGATGATTCTCTAATGGCTGCAGAATCCTGATGCATAGCGGTGGGCTTGATTATTAGACAGTTTTACTAGACACTGACAGAACACACTTAAGCTTAGTTCCTCAGTATGCAGGTGGTTGGCACAGAAAGCCTCACACTCAGAGAGCTCACTGAAATACTGTAGCAGGCAGAGCCCAAGGTACATGGGAAGGTTAACAGAGATAATAGGATATAATTCTCTTATGTAAATGTGAAGAGACCTGGGATGAGAATAGAGATCAGGGGGTAAAGTACTTGCCTAGGCTGTGGATTATCTAGTACAGAAAAGAAAAATAAAATAAATACAAACAAAAGTCAAATCATTTATGCTAAAAAAATAAATGGTCAAGCTTCTTGTTTTATTGTTACTGATAGAAATTGGACAAAAAWTTCTAAGCAGCTGTCCCAATCTTTCAGTAGTGATACAATGGAGTCTATTTTCTTTCTTTCTTTTTTTTAAATGTTATCCTTAGTGTTTGAATATATTCTTCATTTACATTTCAAATGTTATACACTTTTCTGGTTTCCATCCTCCCAGAAAACTCCCAACACATCCCCTGCCTCCAAGAAGATGCCCCTCCGTCCAGCCCATTCCTACCTACTCCCCCCCCACACACACCCCGCCCCCGCCTCGATTTCCTCATGCTGGGGCATCTATTGAGCCTTCATAGGACCAGGGATCTCTCCTCCCACTGATGCCCAACACGGCATTCCTCTGGCAGGATTGTGGCTGGAACCATGTATAACCCTTGGTTGATGGCTTAGTCCCTAGGAGCCCTGGGGGGTCTGGTTGGCAGACATTGTAGTTCTTCCCATGGGACTGCAAACCCCTTCACTTCCTGCAGTCCTCTCTCCAACTCCTCCATTGGGGATCCTGCTCTCAGTCCAATGGTTGGCTGCTAGCATCTGCCTCTGTATCTGTAAGGCTCTGGCAGAGCCCCTCAGGAGACAGCCATAATAGGCTCCACTTCATGTCGGCAAGCACTTTTTGTCATCCATAATAGTGTCGGGTTTGGTGACTGTTTGTAGGATGAATCCCTAGGCAGGACGGTCTCTGGATGCCCTTTCCTTCAGTCTTTGGCCCACACTTTGTCTCCATAATTGCTCCTGTGAGTATTTTGTTCCCTTTCTCAGAAAAACCAAAGCATCCACACTTTGGTCTTCCGTTTTCTTGAGCTTCTTGTGGTCTGTGAGTTGTATCTTGTTTATTCTGAGCTTTAGGGTTAATATCCACTTATCAATSATGGCATTCTATGTGTGTTCTTTTGTGATTGGGTTATATCACTCAGGATAATACTTTCTAGTTCCACCATTTGCATTGGAATTTCAAGAATTCTTTGTTTTTAGTAGCAGAGTACTAAAAATGTGGTGTAAATACACCACATTTTCTGTATCCATTCCTCCGTTGAGGAACGTACAGGTTCTTTTCATCTTCTGGCTATTATAAATAAGACTGCTATGAACATGGTGGAGCATGTATCCTTATTACATGTTGGATCACCTTGTGGATATATGCCCAGGAGTGATATAGCTGAGTCCTCAGGTAGTACTATGTCTAATTTTCTGAGGAACCACCAAACTGATTTCCAGAGTGGTTGTACTAGCTTGCAATCCCACCAGCAATGGAAGAGTGTTCCTCTTTCTCCACATCCTCTCCAGCATCTGCTGTCCCCTGAGTTTTTCATCTTAGCCATTCTGACAGGTGTGAGGTGGAATCTCAGGGTTGTTTTGATTTGCATTTCCCTGATAACTAANTTTTGTCCTATTGACAGTGTCCTTTGCCTTACAGAAGCTTTGCAATTTTATGAGGTCCCATTTGTTGATTCTTGATCTTAGAGCATAAGCCATTGGTGTTGTTAGGAAATTTCCCCCTGTGCTGATGTTTAGAGGTTCTTCCCCACTTTCTCCTCTATAAGTTTCAGTGTATCTGGTTTTATGTTCAGATCCTTGATCCASTTGGACTTGAGCTTTGTAGAGGGAGATAAGAATGGATCAATTTGCATTCTTCTATATGTTGACTGCCAGTTGAACCACCACCATTTGTTAAAAATGCTGTCTTTTTTCCACCGGTGTTTTTAGCTCCTTTGTCAAATATCAAGTGATCATACGTGAATGGGTTAATTTCTGGGTCTTTAATTCTAAATTCTATTCCATTGATCTTCCTGCCTGTCTCTGTATCAATAGCATACAGTTTTTAATCACTATTGCTCTGTAATACAGCTTGAGGTCAGGGATGGTGATTCCCCCCAAAGTTCTTTTATTGTTGAGAATAGTTTTGGGTATCCTGGGTTTTTGTTATTTCAAGTTAAGTTGCATTGCTCTTTCTAACTCTATGAAGAATTGATTTGTAATTTTGATGGGAATTGCATTGAATTTGTAGATTACTTTTGGCAAGATGACCATTTTAAACTATATTAATCCTGCCAATCCATGAGCATGGGAGAGCTTTACATCTTCTGAGATCTTCAATTTCTTTCCCCAGAGACTTGAAGTTCTTATCATACAGATCTTTCACTTGCTTGGCTAGAGTCACCCCATGGTATATAATATTATTTGTGACTATTGTGAAGGGTGTCATTTTCCTAATTGCTTTTTCAGTCTGTTTATTCTTCAAGTATAGGAAGGCTACTGATTTTTTGAGTTAACGTTATATCTAGCCACTTTGTTGAAGTTGTTTATCAGCTTTAGGAGTTCTCTAGTGGAATTTTGGGGTCACTTAAGTATACGATGATATCATCTCCAAATAGTGAAATTTTGACTTTTTCTTTTCCAATTTGTATCCCTTAACCTCCTTTTGTTGTCTAATTGCTCTAGCTAGAACTTCAAGTACTATATTGAATAGATAGCGAAAGAGTGGGCAGCCTTGTCTAGTCCCTGATTTTAGTGGGATTGCTTCAAGTTTTTCTCCAATTAGTTTGATGTTGGCTACTGGTTTGCTGTATATTGCTTTTACTATATTTAGGTATGGACATTGATAGGATCTGATAACTATCTAAACAGTCCTATAACCCTTGAAGAAATAGAAGGAGTCATTAATAATCTCGCCACCAAAAAAACAAAACAAAACAAAATAAAACAAAACAAAACACCCAGGACCAGAAGGCTTTAGTGAAGAATTCTATCAGTCCTTCAAAGAAGATCTAATACCAATACTCTTCAAACTATTCCACAAAATAGAAACAGAAGGAACACTACCCAATTCATTCCATGAAGCTACAATTACACTTATACCTAAACCTATCAAAGACCAAAGAAAGAAAGAGAACTTTAGACCAATTTTCCTTATGAACATTGATGCAAAAATACTCAATAAAATTCTTGTTGTCCACATCCAAGAACACAACAAAATGATCATTCACTGAGATCATCCCAGGGCTTCATCCCAGGGATACAGGGATGGTTCACTATAAGGAAATCCATCAATGTCATCTACTACATAAACAAACTCAAAGGAAAAAAAGCCACATGATCATCTCATTAGAGGCTGAAAATGCATTTGACAATATTTAGCATCCCTTCATGTTAAAAGTCTTGGAAAGATCTGGAACTCAAGGCCTGCTTGTCTTTTATCTTGGCATTAATTCTATTAAGGAGGGCTCTGTTGAAATAACTTAATCATTTCTCAAAGTTACTAACTCCACGTATCATAACTTTCATGTTAACAATTTCAACATATGCAAATATTAGAATGATGTAAACCCTCAGAACATAGCCCTTACTTAAATGAGCCAAAAATCAGAACATGAGGAAAACCATGTTGTTCTACCTTTTAAGTAAAGAAAATAATGAAGTCATTTCTACCAAACTATAAATAGCATACTCATTAATAATTTAAATTGTTTTATTTATTAAAGCCTGGACAAATTTTAGGGTATGGTATTTATGGACTGCTTTGTTCTTTGCATTATTAAGAAAATAATGTAAGACTAGGCCCCTTCTCTTATTAAGCTGAGGTTAGGCAACCCTGGAGGAGGAATGACTCCCAAAGGTAGGCAACAGAGTCAGAGACAGCTTCTTACTGTTATCTGTCCCACAGAAGTATGACACATGTGCAGATAGTCTAATGTAGTTCTATGTGTTCTCCCTAATTGTGTGCTTTAGTCTCTGTGAGCCCGTATGAGCCCAGGTTAGTTGATGCTGTGGGTTTTCTTGTAYTGCCCTTGACCCTTCTGGCTCCTACATTCCTTCCTTCCCATCTTCTGAGGGATTCCTCAAGTTCTGCCTAATGTTTGACTGTGGATCTCTGCATCTGTTTCCAACAGTTGCTGGGTGAAGCCTCTCTGATGACAATTGGGCTAGGTATCAATCAATCTATGAGTAGCGCAGATTATCATCATTGGCTTCTTCCTCTTTGTTTCTTTGTTTCTTTTCTTTCTTTCTTTCTTTCTTTCTTTCTTTCTTTCTTTCTTTCTTTCTTTTTCCTTCCTTCCTTCCTTCCTTCCTTTCTTTCTTTCTTTCTTTCTTTCTTTCTTTCTTTCTTTCTTTCTTTCTTTCTTTCTTTCCTAGTCATGTTTGGTTTTATCCTAGGTCTTTGGGTTATACAGCCTCTGGTTTCTGGCCCTCCAGGTTTTACTGCAATTTAATGTTATGGGTGTTTGATACCTATGGGAGGTCTGCCCTTTTCCAAAGAGAACAAGAGAAGGAGTGGATGGCAGTAAGGCAGGGGGCAGGAGGGACTTGGAGGAGAGGAAAGAGGGGAAGCTTGTCAACATGCAAAGAATAACTGACAGTGGTGGGCTCAGCTCCAGTTGACACAACTCAACATGAGCCCTAGCCCTAAGGATTAGGAATTGTCAAGGAAGAGGGTGTGGAAAAAGTGTAAGAACCATAGACTCAGGACATCTGCTAGGAAAGGGTCATTTTTCTACTTCTTATAAGGCTTGTTTATTTATTTATTAAGTATAACAGAGTTTATTTAGGGCATGGGAAGGGGAGTTGAGGGTATAGTAGAGGCAGAGAAGGAAAGAGAGAGAGAGAGAGAGAGAGAGAGAGAGAAGAGGAGTAGAGCCCAGCCACAAGCATGTAGAGAGAGAGGAGGGAGGGTAATGGTGGGGGGGGAGCAGAAGCAAGAGGACAGAGCAAGAGCAAGAGAGCAAGAGAACAAGAGCATAAGTTTAGTTTCTAAAGCTTGATCCCTAACTTTTCTTTCTTCTTTATTTCCTCTACTTTTAAGTAAAGGGCTATCAAATCATGCCTATGAACTCATTTTATTTTTACGTAGCAATTTGTATGTTTATCAACCTTTGTAAATTTTAATGCAAATGCACAAGTACAAAAGTCAACATGTTTTAAAGTGTCACTCATTCCACAGGCTTTTCTTATTCTGATTCTACTATATCCAATCTGTTATTGTACTATTAACTTTAAAAGTTCCATCTTGGAATTTTTTTACATTAGGAATGGATTGTACCACTTATCCCTAGCTAATGGAAATATGTTGTAACAAAGTATTTTTCAATAGTCAATATTGAAAAATTCTATTTGCTTTCATTTATTTGATAATAGGAGATCTTTAGTCATTTCATATATCATGGATGCAAAAACCATCTCTAATAGTACAGATAGAATTGAATATAATGAATTGCAATCACCAAGCATTTGAAAAATACTTACATTGGCACCAAGTGAGGCAGCAGTATTGCAAGTGAACTAAACCAAAGGTTAATAATTGCTTTTCTTAAACTATGAATATGCATAATGCATATGGCAATAGGCAAAGTCAGTTTCTCCTATTTCTCATTTTYCCTTTCTTTTTTTTATTGGCTTTGGTTTTTTCGAGACAGGGTTTCTCTGTATAGCCCTGGCTGTCCTGGAACTCACTCTGTAGACTAGGCTGACCTCGAGCTCAGAAATTTGCCTGCCTCTGCCTCCCAGAGTGCTGGGATTACAGGCATGCGCCACCACTGCCTGGCTCTTGTTTTTCTTAATATTTATTTTTGACCTTTAAAAATCTTATGCTCTATTTTGTAGATTTTAATGTATGGCGTAGCTGGACAGTGGTGGCACATGTCTTTAACCCTAGTACTTGGGAAGCAGAGGAAGGTGGATCTCTGAGTTCCTGGCCAGCCAGGTATAAAGATCAAGTTGCCGGACATTCAGGCTACACAGAGAATTCCTGTCTTAAAAACCAACCAAACAAACAAAAAAGAAAACAAACAAAAATAGTTATTATAAAGCATGACTTAAATACACACCTTTCCCCCTTGCTTACACCTGTAGAAGAATTTTAATTCAGTAACATGATGCTTTGACAAGAGATCACATCCAAAGATATGATCTGGCTGGAATGCAGATATATATTTTAGTWCATAACTTTAATCCCAAACAATGATGTCTAAGTGACAAATCAGATAAAGTGACAAATCAGAGAAGGGTTTGACAGAATGACTCAGAGATAGTATATGTCTGTTCTTTSGGGGGAACAGTCAGGAAAGAGAGGATACGTAAGAGCTGTGAAGGTGAGAGAGTAGAGCTCAGTTCACTACAGTTCAGTTCCTAGATTTCAGAGGTAGTCTTTCCAAGCAGAGCAATTCAGTCAGAAGCTAAGAGAAACCAAATTGAAGCAGTCATCTTGGTAAGGAATTTGAGCCAGAACAGATGAGCTGAAACAACTAGCCAAAGTTCAGAACGAGCTAGAAAGAGTGAGTTTATAAGTTTCAGAGGCTTAAAGCATTCTAGGGCTAGGTTAGCAGACAGAGGCTGGAAGCTAAACCCTTCAGGGTCAGGCTTACAGAAGATTAGATCGTACAGAGGTTAGAAAATTAGATTGTACAGAGGCCTAGAACTTGGGATAGTTAGATAGAAGTGCTCTCAATTTAGCCCAAATAATGTATTCATAAAGCTTGGGTAAGGCTCTCATCTCATTGCCTCAACAGAGGAAATAAAAGAGACATATTTAGATACACTGATTACATATTAAGTGGTTTAGAACAAAAAGTAAATATTTAATAAGTAGGAGATATATTAGTTTTTTCCCCAAACAGAAGGCTAATATTGAAGACATCTTAAATGCCAGTTTTTTATTTCTGATTGATTCTTTTCAATTGAAGAAAATTACTAAAATAAGAACTCTAGAAAGAATTAATAATACAATTGGAAACATCAACATTGAAGTTTTCAATCTATAYACAATCCTAATACCAGTTGAAAAGTAAATTTTTTAAAATCGTCCACTTTACTATTCTTAGATAATTATCAGGATTTTCATGATCTTAGTTTGAATACGAGTTCTACTATTCAACAGTTGTATGAATTTGAGCAAGGACTTTAACCTATTTGGATTTTGGATTTCCCATATATAAAAACTTGAATAGTGAGATTATAAAGACAATTTTAGTAAGTACTTCATATATACAATACAAAAGAATATTTCACTCAATGCAACATAAAATAATGGATAATTAAATGTCCTAATTGTAATTTGTTAAAATTGATATAACACAAAGATTAAAGAATTCTTACTATCTTAAAAAGAGGTTATTATATAGTATTACAATATAAGCCAGAAGAGAAGAACTCAGTGTTSAGACACTGGGATGATGAAAAGAAATTCAAGTTATTCTACAATATCTACATGTCATAAATGTGTTCAAACATATATAAATAATTTTTATTTGTCAGGTGCAATTGTCTTCTTGAAGGCTAACTATTGAATAAACTTACCCTTTCTAGTTCTTCTAAATTCTGGCTAGGTAGTTTGACTCTGTTGTTCTGCCCAAATACCTCTCTAAGCTGACTAATTGAAACAAGCTTTTCTCAGCTTCTCACTGAATTGCTCTGCTGGGCCTCAAACTATGTCTGGTAATCTGTCCTAATTCTCTGGGTTCTCATTCTCTGGCTTCTGGCTTTCTCTGTTTCTAGCTTGTTCTGTCTTTAACCTGTCCTGGTAAAATTGCCACTTCTTTCCCTCTCTCTCTCCACTGCTCTCTTAAGTGAACACTTCTTTTTCTCTGTTCTCATTAAGAGTTGGGCATATCTTATTTCTAACCCATTCTGTCAAATTTTTCTCTGAATCAACACTTTGTATGCCTATCAAGTAGACATCACTTTTAATTATGGCTCCTTTCTTTTGCAACCTAACTTTACCTCAATTGTTTGGGATTAAATGTGTGAGTATTTCACCCAGAAGGATTAAAGGTAAGTGGCATGTCTGCATTTCAGTCAGACCACACACACAGACTTATAAGGTCTTTGGATGTGATACCTTGCCAGAGCATTTCTGTTGCTAGATTAAAATTCCTCTACAGAAATACCACATTTTGTCCTTTAAACTTGAATCACTCTTGTGTCCTAATCCAAAATGAAGGAACAACTCATAATTGTATGCCTATTACAAGATGCTATCATTGTTCTCTTTGTGATAATGAATAGGGAGTTATTTTCAATCAAATCTTTCTTCCTCAATGTTTTCACAAAGACTTATTTACTCATTTCATGAATTTTCAATTCCTTAATTACAAAATTCCTGATATTAAATAGTAGATTTTAGACTTTTCATCTCTTTATATTTTCATGTATGAATGAAATAAAATTATAATTAAAAAATAACAAATTCATGAACCCACTTTCAAAGCATTATAAAATTATTTAATAAAACACAAAACATTTGTATTAGTTAAAGTTCTTTAGAGGAACAGAACTTACAAACTTCCTTACATATATATATATATGAGAGGAATATTTATTAGAATAGCTTACAGGCTGTGGTACAGCTAGTTCAATAACACAGTTTACCAATGCAATGTGCAAAAATCTAGTAGTTGTTCAGTTCATAAGCCTGGATGTCTCATCTGATTTTCATAATATGTCAGAATCCTGAGGAAGTCAGGTCTAATGCCGGTGAAAGAATGGACTTTTTAGTGAGAGAGGTGACTMCTTAGGTAAAATAAGAGCAAGCTTCTKAGCTTCTGTCTTTATGCCATTATATAAACTGAAAGCAGAGGATCGGGCCCAGATTAAACATGTGTCTTCCTTCTCACCTCAAATGTCTGTATTAGAAGAATCACTTCAAATGATTTACTTAATAAAAATCCCTCTCAGGTGTGCCCAGCCATTTGGGCTTTAGTAAATTCCAGATGTAGTCAAGTTGACGACCATGAGTAATCATCACAGATTTATGGTTGTTAACTTGATACACAATCAATCTCCTTATGTCATGCTTAATTTCCAAGTGAAAACAATAACCAGAATATTAGGCATCATAATTACTCATAATGACATAACCATCCCACATACATAGCATATGTACTATATAATACATAGCAAATGTATTATAAATCTACCAGGTCAAACTGACAACCAAGAATAGCCATCACACCAATTAATTATCTTCCATTTGGAATACATACTTCAATATAAAGATAATGTAAATTTTAGTAAAGAAAAGCATAGAATCTGAAGCTATTTTTTTCTTAAAAAATGTGGCAGAACATTCACAAGCATCATAAATCCTAAGGATGTGAAATACATACCGCACCCTGGAAGCCAATAGAAACATGGACTAGAAAAACTTAACCAGGCCTGTAATTAAAGTATATTAAGCCAATTAGTTGCTCTGTAGTAAGAATCTCATTAGGTAACAACATTTTGTGTTTATAKCAAATTCCTCTCCTGTAAAGAAAACAAGGGAAAAGCAGTAAATGTATCCTCTTAAATGTCACTTGGACATGAAAAAGGAAGAAAATTTATTTGCTGCCTATACATTATAGTCAAAAGCACTTCCTTTAAAAAAATCTAGACATTCAGAGTTCTTAGCTATAGCCCTTAAGTGGCATAAAGCATTGCTCCAACTGTGCCAGGGAGAAAAGTGTGAGATCCCTATAAACCTAAGTCACCACTCCATTTATAGACATCTCTGTAAGTGCCGGGGTGCACAGATRCCATCGTGGTGCCATTCTGAATCACAGAATCACTCACAATTCTGACAATGTTGTCTTGATTTTCCACTGAATGTTTTAATAGCATTAGAATAAAGGTTGACTTTTTTTCATGTTGACTTCTTTTCTCTTCTGTAAGTATGAAATCAGGGCAGATGGCATCTCAGATTCAGGTTAGTGAGAACTGAAATTGTCTCAAACACTTATTGTTTGTCTTTAGAAACAAAATCCAACAGCATGAACTCAGCTTGAGATGTACAGTGCCAGTATTGTCCACTGTAACTCAATGACTT
>BDUI01008480.1:45594-58604 GCA_002335545.1 Apodemus speciosus
AAAAAAAAAAAAAAAAAAAACATGACAAAGCAAATTTAAAAAGAAGGGGTTTATTTTGGCTTACAGTTCTGAAATATTGGATGATATTAGATTAGGCATTATATTATATTATCCATTATAGAAGGGAGATATAGCTTTCAAATCATAAGCAGGAGCAGAGGCTGGCTATACACACAGCATGAACAGTCAGAAAGTAAAAACAACAAATAATGCCTGTGATTAGTTCATTCCTTCATATTCAGTCAAGGTCCACAGACTCTGGGATGGTGCCACCCATAGTTAGATGGCTCCTTCCATTTCAATTTGTCTAATCTGGATAACCCTTCACAGTTATGCCTAGAAACTTGTCTCTTAGGCAGTTCTAGATATTATCAGGTTGGAAGCCAGTGATAATTATCACTCTCTCCATCTCCTTTATACATAATTTGCTTTAACATATTTGTTTTGGTCTGTAGGGCTCAAAGATTTCTTACATAAAACATGATAAGAAGTATGTTCTTTCCTTTTCTTGGTTAACGAACTAGTGCCACTCCTCCTCAAGTTATCAACAACAAGCAAACAAACAAATGTCAAATAAGAAAAAAAGGATAGCATCAAGAAATGTTTTTAACAGTCCAAGTAACTATACCTAACAGTACGATTGTCTTGCTGTTAGTAAACTCCTTCCCCATRTTATCAATATTAATGAAATGACAGCTAGATCCACAAGAAAAGGTCAAGTCCGACCAAAGCTATGGCATTAAATAGTAGGCAAAAGAAACGTTCTAACCCCAGAAAAGTGACCATCAAGAAAAATAAACATTACATTATTAAGAGAATCTCGCTATTGCCAAGAATCTGCAGACTACTTGGCACCAACTGGGTCACAGTACAAGGTGGGAATGTAATAGAAGTAGAGGCATGAAGAAGTGAGGCTGTGGGGTGCACGGAAGGCAGTGAGTGAGGTAATTTGGAGCAAAGAGTGACGCACATCCAATAAAGCAAGGTCACATCCTCTAGAGACACTATTGTTTTTATTCCTGCTTTATTGTTTTCACTTCAGAACACCTTTCCAACCTTTCTGTCTCTTTGTAAATGGTGTGACAMCTACAAAAATGCAAATAACCTTTTCTTTTCTTTTTTCTTTATCATTGTATTTATTATTTTATTTCAAATTACATCTACCTTCCCAATTACCTCTCCACCAACCCTTGTCTTACCACCTCTCCTTCCTCTTTGCCTCTATGAGGGTGCTCCCCCTCCCCATTCACCCACTCACATCTCACTGCTCTAGTATCCTCCTATGCTGGGGTACCAAGCCTCTACACAATTGGGCCTCCCCTCCAATTGATGTCAGATAAGGCCATCACCTGCTACTTATATGTCTGGAGCCATGGCTCCTTCTATGTATACTTTTTGGTTGGTGTTTTAGTGCCCTGGGAGCTCTGGGTGCTTCAGGTTGTTGAAATTATTCTCCTTTTTTTAAAAAAATTTGATTTTTCAAGACATGGTTTCTCTGTGTAGCCCTGGATGTCCTGGAACTCACTCTGTAGACCAGGCTGGCCTTGAACTCAGAAATCTGCCTGCTTCTGCCTCCCAACTGCTGGGATTAAAGGCATGGGCCACCACTGCTTGCAATCCTCTTCAGTTCCTTCAGTCATTCCCCTAGCTCTTCTATTGGGACTCCTGGGCTCAGTTCAATGGTTAGCTTTGAGTATCTGTATCTGTCTTTGGTAGATGCTGGTAGAACCTTTCAAAGAATAGCCATACTAGTCTCCTGTTGGCAAGCGCTTCTTAGTGTCAGCAATAGTGTGGGGATTTGGTATCTGCAGATGGGATGGATCCCTAGGTGGGGCCGTCTCTGGATGGCCTTTCCTTCAGTTTCTTTTTCATTTTCCCCCCTGACTTTCCTTAGGACAGGAACATTTCTGGGTTGCAAATCATGAGATGCGTGAGTAGCTCCATCCCTCAAATGGTGGCTGTGCCTATCTTCCGGAGGTGATATCTACAGATTGTATCTCCCCTTTGTTGGGTATCATGACTAAAGTCATTACCATTGGGTCCTGTGAGCCTCCAGCTTCCCTGCAGTCTTGAACTTTCTAGTGGCTACTAACAGTTGCCCATCCCCCACTGCTAAATGTTTCTACTCAATTTCTTGAATCTCTGTACTTCTCTCSTGTCCCTTTCAATACCTGATCCTGCCCCCTTTATTCCCTTCCCGTCTTCTCACCTTCCCAGGTCCCTCTGTTCCATATGTCCTGTGATTGTTTTGTCCCCCATTCTATGCAGAATTGAAGCATCTACACTTTGGTCTTTCTTCTTAAGCTCCATATGGTTTGCGGGTTGTATTATGGTTATTCTGAGCTTTTGGGCTAATATCCACTTACCAGTGAGTGCATACCATTTGTGTTTTTTAGTGTCTGAGTTACCTCACTCAGGATGGTATTTATCTAGTTCTATCCATTTGACTGAAAATTTCATGAAGTCATTGTTTTTAATAGCTGAATAGTACTCCATTGTGTAAATTTAGCACATTTTCTGTATCCATTCTTCTGTTGGAGGACATCTGGGTTCTTTTCAGCTTTCAGCTATTGTAAATAAGGCTGCTATAAACATAGTGGAGCATTTGTCTTTGTTATATGTTGGAATAGTTTTTGGTTATATGCCCAATAGTGGAATCGCAAGCCCAGTAGTGGAATAGCTGGGTGTTCAGGTAGGATGATTTTGAATTTTCTAAGGAACCTCTAGATTGATTTCCAAAGTGGTTGTACCAGCTTACAGTTCCACCAGCAATGGAAGAGTTTTCCTCTTTCTCCACATCCTCACCAGCATTTTTGGTCCCCTGAGTTTTCCATCTTAACTATTCTGACTGGTATGAGGTGGAATCTCAGGGTCTTTTTGATTTGTATTTTCCTGATGACTAAGGATGTTGAACACTTCTTTAAGTACTTCTCAACCACTCGAGATTTCTTGGTTAAGAAATATTTGTATATCTCTGAACCCCATTTTTAATAGGGTTATTTGGTTCTCTGGAGTCTAACTTCTTGAGTTCTTTGTATAATTTGGATATTAGCCCTCTATCAGATTTAGGATTGGTAAAGATCTTTTCCTAGTTTGTAGGTTGCTGTTTTGTCCTATTGATAGTGGCACAAACCCTTTTCTTAGGGAGGTTGTTTGTTTTGACCTGGGAAGAACATGCAAACTAAATACAATTAGAAAGTTACAACTGGGGAAGTGGTTCAGAAAGTGAGAGCACACAACCAGTCTGAGAGGAAGATAAGGCCCCTTTACATTCTTCTTAAAATAACATGGAAATTATTTTGGTAATTGAAGTGTAACACAAGGGACATTGTCCTGATAAAACTATTTATACCCATTGGGGTAGATTATGTTTTAGAAAATACTCATTTCTATGCAAGTGATCCCCAATGAAGGAGTTGAAGGGATTTGCAACCCCATAGGAAGAACAACAATATCGACCAATCAGAGCCCCCAGAGCTCACAGGAACTAAACCACCAACCAAAGAGTACACATAGGCTCCAGCTGCATATGTAGCAGAGAATAGCCTTGTTGGGCATTAATGGGAAGTGAGGCCCTTTCTTCCGGGAAGGCTCAATGCCCCAGTGTAGGAGAATGCCAGTGCAATGAGRTGGGAGTTGGAGGGCATGTGTGGAGCACCCTCATAGAAGCAGGTTGGAGGAATGAGACAGGGGATTTGCTGAGGGGAAACCAGGAAAGAGGATAACATTTGAAGTGTAAATAAATAAAATACCCAATAAAAGAAAGAAAGAAAGAAAGAGAGAGAGAGAAAGAGAGAGAGAGAGAAAGAAAGAAAGAAAGAAAGAAAGAAAGAAAGAAAGAAAGAAAGAAAAAAAGAAAGAAAGAGAAAAGAAAACGGTCATTTTTATTCTTTTAGATCCACTGGGACAAAAAATATCTGTTAACCAATGACCCATTACAATGAACATTTGTTAGTGAAGCAGTTTGGACAAAAGGGTGTGACAGACCAAGACACACTGAAGTTTCCACAGTGAGATTTGTTGTTGTTGTTGTCATTGTTGTTGGTTTTACTTTGTTTTCTTTAGGGGGCAGGCTGCAAGGGCAGAGGTAGAAGGTGGGACTTGCAATGATGGGAGGTGACTAGGATTTGTGAATATGAAGATCACAACAATATATTTCAATATCTCAGTCTACTCAAGTGTTATTAATAACACATTTTATAGATGTTTAAAATAATGATACTATTTTACAAAACAACAATACAGATGGTGTGTTTATCTCCCAGTAATCTGTGCTACATATATATTGCTTCATAATAATCCATCTATAAATAACAAGGCTTAGGAGTATGTTAACGGTGTCTCAACTTGAAGTTCCCACATCTAAATAAGTGGTAAGCCCAAGATTTTAACCCAAGACTGAGAAAATGAGCATTTATGTTTTCATTCAATCTGTTTACCTAAAATTTAAGCATCGAGATTTTAGCAGTATATTAGAGTAGGAAATTTACATTTTATGAACTTATTTGCAACCTCTGAATTCAGATCAGTACTTTGGACTTTAAATGTAGGGAAGAACAGAACATAGATATTTCCTGATATCTCCCAAATGCCATAAAGCAGTATTATAGAAGATGCTACTGGGCCAACAGTGATGATAATATATGTGTAGTCAAGGTTTTATTTTCTAACAAGCAGTAAAAGTAACAGAAAGTGAGGAGTTCATTAAGATTGAGGCAAGCACTGACAGGAAGATTTTGACATCAAAGATCAGTCCCTGCATCAGCAAGAGAATGACATACTCTCTGATTTCTTAGAAAATAAAGCATCATGCTATGATTAATGGATTTAGTTCAGTTGAAAGAGTCTTACAATAGTAAAAATAACAGTCAATGTCTGAACACATAGACTTTGTAATCTTTCAGTGCAAAGTTTATATGGAAATGTTGCAAGGACAGTTTTCATTGGAAAACAAATCAGTGAAGTACTGATTTTAACTGTGAAAATATGTTTTTTTTTNAGAAAGAAAGAAAGAAAGAAAGAAAGAAAGAAAGAAAGAAAGAAAAAAAGAAAGAAAGAGAAAAGAAAACGGTCATTTTTATTCTTTTAGATCCACTGGGACAAAAAATATCTGTTAACCAATGACCCATTACAATGAACATTTGTTAGTGAAGCAGTTTGGACAAAAGGGTGTGACAGACCAAGACACACTGAAGTTTCCACAGTGAGATTTGTTGTTGTTGTTGTCATTGTTGTTGGTTTTACTTTGTTTTCTTTAGGGGGCAGGCTGCAAGGGCAGAGGTAGAAGGTGGGACTTGCAATGATGGGAGGTGACTAGGATTTGTGAATATGAAGATCACAACAATATATTTCAATATCTCAGTCTACTCAAGTGTTATTAATAACACATTTTATAGATGTTTAAAATAATGATACTATTTTACAAAACAACAATACAGATGGTGTGTTTATCTCCCAGTAATCTGTGCTACATATATATTGCTTCATAATAATCCATCTATAAATAACAAGGCTTAGGAGTATGTTAACGGTGTCTCAACTTGAAGTTCCCACATCTAAATAAGTGGTAAGCCCAAGATTTTAACCCAAGACTGAGAAAATGAGCATTTATGTTTTCATTCAATCTGTTTACCTAAAATTTAAGCATCGAGATTTTAGCAGTATATTAGAGTAGGAAATTTACATTTTATGAACTTATTTGCAACCTCTGAATTCAGATCAGTACTTTGGACTTTAAATGTAGGGAAGAACAGAACATAGATATTTCCTGATATCTCCCAAATGCCATAAAGCAGTATTATAGAAGATGCTACTGGGCCAACAGTGATGATAATATATGTGTAGTCAAGGTTTTATTTTCTAACAAGCAGTAAAAGTAACAGAAAGTGAGGAGTTCATTAAGATTGAGGCAAGCACTGACAGGAAGATTTTGACATCAAAGATCAGTCCCTGCATCAGCAAGAGAATGACATACTCTCTGATTTCTTAGAAAATAAAGCATCATGCTATGATTAATGGATTTAGTTCAGTTGAAAGAGTCTTACAATAGTAAAAATAACAGTCAATGTCTGAACACATAGACTTTGTAATCTTTCAGTGCAAAGTTTATATGGAAATGTTGCAAGGACAGTTTTCATTGGAAAACAAATCAGTGAAGTACTGATTTTAACTGTGAAAATATGTTTTTTTTTTATGAAATCAAAGGTAAAGGGTGGGGGGACTTATAAAATGCAAAAAGAGGCTTTAAAATGTGTACCTGAAAATTTGTATAAACCGGTGCTAACTCATTCTGAAAAAGAAGTAGGGCAAGAGAAGGAACAGAATCTCAAACTCCTTTTCCTAAAAGCAGTGTCTCCAGGCACTCAAGAGATTTCAGGTAGGCAATACCATAGTTTCTAAACTATAATAAAGGAAATAGCAATAAAAACTGCTTAGTATTTGCATCCTTATTAAATTACTAAAATGATCTTTTAAGTGAGACATAAATCTTGTCATTTTGTATGTGAGTGAACACAAATTTATAGATTAGCTTTTCCAGGATTGGATCATCAACCCAGGGTACTTGTAAAAGCTTATATCTAACCCCAATGAGCACTGGATTTCAAATCCTTACTCTCTCTAATATCTGTATCCTCCTAAGCAATGTTCATTAGAGCACTGCTCTCAGTAGTTCAAAAAAACTATAGAAAAAGTAAAAGAAAAAATCATTTGAGAATTCCTAGCCCAGTGCTCAGAAGTGGGTGCTTTGAGCAGTCTGGTACACCTACTGGGGAGCACGAAGTGCTCTAAACTGACCTGTTATCTCCAGACTACATGTTCACTAGTGAGACTGGAGGCTTCATGTGTAGAACACTGATTTATTGTAAACAAGCATAAGAGTGCATGAGGATGTGGATAGATGTGAGAAGATGATATCAATGGCAAGTCAGTGCTAACTCACAGGATGCCCAGATGAAGAGCTGAGAATGAATTTAATCTTTCATACAAAGTAGAAAGAAATCTTGAAGGATTCAGGACAAGGAATTGATGTGTTAATACAATGCCCATATGCTTAGAATATTTAATAACAGGCTATTTTAGTAATAATTTCTAAGACATCACWATCTCTGCTAATATTTAGTGCCTCCATCTTCATAAAAGAGCATTTACATCTTAAGTAGCATAAATGCCAAACTTTACCAGACTAATGGCTTTACAATTTTGGTCTGCCATCATCCATCTCTTAAAATCGTTGTTTTAATAGATCTATCTTTTACTACGATTTAAAAAAAACTGTGGAATAATAAGGCCTAGGACAACCTTAGTATCAGTAACTCTAAGTGATTAATAGCTCAAATGTTTTCATGTTTGACATGTCAGTTGAAGTTTGTTTTTCTTTAAGTTGTGTAAATTGCTTTTGATCAATAAATATTGTTTTAAATGGAAATTTATATCACTTGTGCTATAGTTGCTTGAGGGATATAAACACAATCCCCTAATATAAACAGATTGTTTATGCCTTATGCTTTAAAACATCAGCATCCTATGATACCATTCCATGGTATCATCAGTTGTTGATACCATGCAATGCTTCTTAAAAATGTGGATACCAGAGCACCATCTCACAGTAGGTTTGGGCATTGGTAGTAGGTTTTCTGTGACAGGATTTTCCCTGTCCAATTAGTTTAAATATTAGTGCAGCAGGAGGCCTGGAATTGGACAGGGAAAAGGGAGGTGGAGCTAAGAGTTGCAGAGATGAGATGGAGAAGAGAGGAAAAGGAGCAAGATGCAAGATGGACAGGAAGAAGATCCTGATCCCAAGTGATTTTAAATAGACACAGGTAGTTATAATTATCATATAGGGATAGAATAATTGGGATAACTTGTCTGATCTAGGTGGGCAGCTTGTACCATTATCAATTGGCCTGGAAATTATTGTGTAGGCATCTTGTGAATTGAGAATTTATTGATATATGAATCTGACTAATTATAAGTTTCTAGAGTTTTGTTTTACTGGGTTACTAGAAGGTGGAGCTTCCAACCACAGGGGGTTTGTGGCTGAGAAGGAAAGGGTGGCTATGGAACGAGCGAGCCAGAGATGGGAACACCATCATCGGTCACTGATGGGACTGGTCTAGAGGCAGAGGCCCAGGGACTGTGCCAGGGCAGAGAGTTGCCCACAGTAGCACAAGAAGTCTGGTGGTCTTTTTAAATATTTCCTGCAACTATTTCCTTCTAGACTACCCAAAATTATTTCTTGTGTTGAGATTACAAGCAAGGCAAGATGTTTAGAAATCTCTGAGAATACTGGCCTCCTAGATCATTGGAAAAGAAACAGAAATCCACTTAGAGTCTAAAGTAATGTCTAAAACACTACACTACAAGAGTAGTAGTGCTCAGTTTGTCAGAACTTGTTAAAGAATCTTATGKGTGAGAGAATCCATGAGACATCATTGATGTTCCTATAAGAAAGGAAACTTGGCAAACATAAAATGAATAAGCTTTAATAAAATCTGATGAATGGATGTCTGTAGGACACACGCACACACACACATATACATATATGTATATATTAGCATATGGCTGAACCAGTGAATGTTACAGAAGGAAGACTAACACCCAAGAATCTAATTATGACAGCAATGAAAGATGCTCATGAATAGATGATCCAATTTCTTTTTGTCTCTCATTAGAAAACAGCAGGCTTCTACAAGATGATTCCTAGACAGGACAGAATAAAATAAAATATTCTAAAACAAAAGCTATCCACTGAGGCTGAACAAGGCAAGCCAACAGAAGGCAAAGAAGCCCAAGATCTGGTACAAGATTCAGGGACCCTCTTGTTCTCACACTCAGGAGTCTAATAAATACTAATCTGAAAGCTATAATATATATTCAGAGGAACTGATGTAGACTTTTGTAGGTCCTGTGCATCCTGCTTCAGTCTCTGAGTTCATAAGAGCCTTCCTTAGTTGCTTCTGAGGGCTTTGCTCTCAAGTTTTCTTCTCCCTCTTGTACCTCCTGTTTCGAAGAGTTTCCTGAGCTCTGAGGAGAGGGATTTGGTGGAGAGGTCACATTTAGTGTTTTGTGTTTCATGGTCTCCATGTGTGTGTCATGTCTGGCTGTGGTTTCTGCATCTGTTCTTATCTGATGTAGGTGGAAGCTTCTGAATAAAGCACTGATCTATGAGTATAGTAAATATGATTGGGAATTTTTAATTCCCCTTGTGGAGGAGGATTTATTGGCAGTAACTCTTTCTGCTTTTTACAAAGTGATATATTTAGCCTGTGATATATTTAGGGAGGATAGTCCTTCACATTCAGGGGTGATTAATAAAAGGATATATAGGAAGAAAGACTGTGGTACAAACTAGAAAGGGAAATATATCCCAAGAAGGCACTTCTCTGTCTGGACACTCCCTTGAATATCCTTTGGAAAAGAGGAAGTGAAAGGAATTTATTTTCCAGCTCCCATCTTCCACTCATCCTGCTATTTCCCTGGGATATTGATTACAATATGCTTCCTAGATTTACATGAATATTTATCAAGTAATTCAGGCATTATCTTTTACTTTAGTGCTATAAACAGAACCACCACTGAATGAAAGGTGATGTGATTGGTTCTGAGTGATATAATGTCCATGTGAAATTAATCAGAGTGTACATGGAGGAAAATTACATGTTACTATTTGTTAAGGCACAGATATCCAAAAGATCCAGACATGTGATGTTGGATGATTCTGAATAAGCATAGAGACTGTGAATGTATCATAGGAACATAGTTATGACTTTCTGTTCCAAATATCACTGATTACACAAATAGTTTCTTATCCTTTTACTCTAAAAAGTGAATTTTTCTTTTGCCAAAAATCCTTTATTATTTGATAATGCAGGTTTGCTTTGTATACCACTTTCTACTCTCTCTATGATGACTTAGAGTCCATGATTTCACAGTCATCATTCATTATAATGTCATCATCATCATCTACCCAGTATATCATATAGTAAATAGAGAATAGTTGTTGCCTAGAAAATACTCACTGAATAAATAATTGAGTGAACTGAAAAAGTGAGTTGTTTAGAAGTCCTCAGTTACAAAAGGAAATCAGAGCAGAAGTTGTTCAAAGCATTTGACATTGACTAATTTATAGAGAAGTGGATTATAATATAATGCATAAATGAAAGGCATATGTGTTATGTTTCATATGCCTTACCTTATCCTGGCCAACACTCATCAAAAGAAATTCTTGCAATGATTATGTCCCATATCTGTGTTCTTCAATATACCAGTCACTGAATCCATCTGATAATTTAACACTAAAAACTGGAGATTTGATTTTCATCAATTTAAATTTAATGGTTACTCATTATTGTACTGTACAGATATGACAGATATTTTTTATGATTTAAAGCCAATCCTGAATCACTTCTAATTATTTGAATCAAGTGGGTCAATGGCTTAGCTCAACTTTTACACTTCATACTTTCTTTTTAGAATTTGTATGAGAAGTAATTAAATAAAAGGAGATTTTTGTTTATACCCTTGGAATAAAAAGTGCTTTGGGGAAGTATTTATTGTATTATTTGTTGAAATGAAATGAATTTGACCTAGGTAAGTTTTGRATAGTGTCTTTCATGTGGAGTGGTACACAAGGTGGTTCTACCTAAGAATAAATTTATGTCACTAAGCAACTTCGTCTTGTTAAATCACAACAATCAAGAAAACCACCTGTACAGTATTGGTACCGAGGATCTTCACTTTCTGTAGTCAATTGTGTTGCATATATATGCTCCTTTCTCCTCTGGCTATTAATACAATTATCACCATGCTGAGATGATGTACTCCATATTGTCTTTGGCCCAGAATTTTTACCTAATTTTTGAATTCTTTTCTTATTTTAGTTTATGTTGTTAAATCAAGCTGTTCTTACTATAATGGTCTTACTTCAGTTTTTCTATTTGTTCCCTGAATTTCTAAAAATGAAATTCTTCGATCAGTATTACCTACATTAAATATTCATGTTTTTATTCTTTCCAAATACTTTTACACCGTGGTGTTCTGGATTGATAGAAATAATCCCCCCAGTAGATTAATCACCAATCTGCATACCCAGGGGAAGAAAGTACAATGGGGACCCCTCCATTCTGCTCTCCATGGTCCCCAAGGGGGATAGAAGGAAATTTCTAAATTCTACAGAAATGGCTTCTGAGTATGTAGAATATTACTTCATTATCTCACGTTTTAGTTTTCCTGGGAGAACACTTTAATCTTTTATAAAACTGAAAACCATGGTGAAGATAAGAGTATTCTTTAAAATACCTCTAGAAATCATCTAAGGACATGAAAATGTGATGTTTTTCCTTTGAGTTTGTTTATATGGTGGATTACATTAATTTATTTTCATATCTTAAACCAATCTTGTATCCCTGGGATGAAGCTTACTTGATCATAGTGAATGATGGTTTTGATGTAGTCTTGGATTCGGTTTGCATGAATTTTATTGAGTATTTTTGTATCAATATTCATAAGCAAGATTGATCGGAAGTTTTTTTTTTTTTTGGGTTGGGTCTTTGTGTGGTTTACTTATCAGAGTAGTTGTGGCTTCATAGAATGAGTTAGGTAGTGTTCCTTCTCTTTCTATTTTATGGAATAGTTTGAGGAAAATTAGTATCAGGTATTCTTTGAAGGTCTGGTAGAATTCTGCACTAAATCCATCTGGCCCTGTTCTTTTTTTGGTTGGGAGGTTTTTAATGACTTCTAATTCCTTGTGCAATATGGGACTGTTTAGATAGTTGCCTGTTCTTGATTTAACCTTGGTATGTGGTATCTGTCTAGAAAACCATCCATTTTATTTATATCTTTCCAGTTTTGTTGAGTATAGGCTTTTAAAGTAGGACCTGATGATTTTTTGAATTTCCTCTGTTTCTGTTATGTCTCCCTTTCCATTTCTGATTTTGATAATTTGGATACTGCCTCTCGGCCCATTAGTTAGTTTGGCTAGGGTTTTATTGATCTTGTTGATGTTCTCAAAGAACCAGCTTCTGGTTTTATTGATTCTTTGCATTATTTTCTTTGTTTCTATTTGGTTAATTTCAGCCCCAAATTTGACTATTTCCTGCCTTCTACTCCTTTTGGGTGAGTGTGCTTCTTTTAGTTCAAGAGCTCTCAGGTGAGCTGTTAAGTTGTTAGTGTAAAACGCCTTCAGTTTCTTTACCAGGGCACTTAGTGCTATGAACTTTCCTCTTAGCACTGCTTTTATTGTGTCCCATAAGTTTGGATATGATGTGCCAACATTTTCATTAAATTGCAGGAAGTCTTTAATTTCTTTCTTTATTTCTTCCCTGACCAAGTTATCATTGAGTAAATAGTTGTTCAGTTTTCACACATTACGTGGGCTTTCTGTAGTTTTTGCTGTAATTGAAGACCAGTCTTAGGCCATGGTCATCTGATAGGATACATGGTATTATTTTGATTTTCTTGAATAAGTTGAGGGTTGTTTTGTGATGAATTATATGGTCAATTTTGGCGAAGGTACCATGAGATACTGAGAAGAAGGTGTATTGYTTTGTTTTGGGGTGAAATCTTTTAAATCCATTTGGTTCATAACCTCTCTTAGTTTCACTATCTCTGTTTAGTTTCTGTTTCAATGAGAGAAAAATCACATGTTCATCTCCTTAGATGCAGAAAAAGCATTTGATAAAATAAAACATCCCTTCATGTTAAAAGCATTGGAGAGTTAGGAATTCAATTTAGCTAATACCTAAACATAGTAAAACAATTTACTGCAAACCAACAGCCATTATCAAATTAAATGGACACATACTTGAAGCAATCCCACTAAAATCGGGGACAGGACAAGGAAGCCCACTCTTCCCATATCAATTCAATATAGTACTTGAAGTGCTTGCTGGAACAGTAAGACAACAAAAAAGAGATTAAGAGGATACAAACTGGCAAAGAAGAAATAAAGGTATCACTATTTGCAGATGATATGATAGTATACATAAGCAACCCCAAAAATTCTACCAAAG
>BDUI01008481.1:41625-55269 GCA_002335545.1 Apodemus speciosus
TCCACATCCCATACCACTTCCCCACGCCCCTGTCTCAATGACAATGTCCCTACCCTCCACCCCACCTGACCTCTAAACTTCCTGGGACCTCCAGTCTCTTGAGGGTTAGGTGCATCATCTCTGAATGAACATAGATTCACCAATCCTCTACTCTATGTATGTTGGGGGCCTCATTTCAGCTGGTGTATGCTGCTTGCTTGGTGGTCCAGTGTTTGAGAGAGCTCTGGGGTATACTTTAATTGAGATTGCTAATCCTCCTTACAGGATTGCCCTTCTGAGGTTCTTTTAGATTTTCCCTAATTCAACCACAGGGGTTAGCTGCTTCTGTCCATTGGTCAGGTGTAACTATCTGCATCTGACTCTTTCATCTGCTTGATGGGTCTTCAGGAGTACAATCATGCTAGGTCCCTTTTTGTGGGTGCTCTGTAGCTTCAGTAATAGTGTCAGGCCTTGGGAACCCCCCCTTTACCTAAATCCCACTTTGGGCCTGTTGCTGGAACATCTTTTCCTCAGGCTCCTCTCCATTTCCATCCCTGCAATTCTTTCAGACAGGAAAAATTATGGGTCAGAGTTGTGAATATGGGATGAACCCCTCTGCCTTATTTAATGCCCTGTCTTCTGCTGGAGGTGGGCTTTATAAGTTCTTTCTCCCAACTCTAAGGCATTTCATCTAAGGTCCCTCCTTTTGAGCCCTGAGAGTCTCTCACCTCCCAGGTCTCTGATACATTCTGGAGGGTCCTCCCCAATCTCCTATCTCCTAAGGTTACTTGTTTCCATTCTTTCTGGTGGCCCTCAGGGCTTTAGTCCTTTTCCCTCGCCCAATACAAGATCAGATTCTTCTCTCCCCTCCACTCTCTCCCCCCATCCACTTTTTCTCCCAGGTTCTGCCCTCCCTCTCCACTTGTGATTATTTGTTCTCCCTCCCAAGTGGGACTTAGGAGTCCTCATTTGAGCTTTTCAGCTTGTTGACCTTTTTGAGTTCTGTGATCTGTATCTTGGGTACTTTGCACTTATTTGGCTAACATATACTTATTAGTAAGGACATACCATGAATGTCTTTTTGGGTCTGAGTTACCTCACTTAGGATGATATTTTCGAGTTCCATCCATTTTCCTGCAAAACTCAGGATGTCCTTGTTCTTAATAGCTGAGTAGTATCCCATTATGTAAATGAACCACATTTCTGCATCTAAACTTCTGTTGTGGGACATCTGGGCAGTTTCCAGCTTCTGGCTATCACAAAGGCCACTATGAAGATAGTGAAACATGTGCGCCGATGGCATGGTGGGGCATCTTTTGGGTATATTCCCAAGAGTGGTATAGCTGGGTCTTCATGTAGATCTATTTCCAGTTTTCTGAAGAACCTCCAGACTGATTTCCAGAGTGGTTGTACCAGTTTTGAATCCCACCAGCAACACCAAAAATTGAGGAAATTAAAAAAAAAWGAGATCCTATTATAAAAGCATAACTCAACAAAACTGGAAAATCTAGATGAAACGGATGGTTTCCTAGACAGATATCAGATATCAAAGTTATATCAAGAGCAGGTAAACTCTCTAAGCAGACCCATATCACACAAGGAAATAGAAGTCATTAAAATCCTCCCAAACAAAAAAAAGCCAAGGGCCAGACAGATTTAGTTCAGAATTCTACCAGACCTTCAAAGAAGACCTAATACAAATTCTTCTCAAACTATTCCATAAAATAGAAAGAGAAGGAGCACTACCTAACTTGTTTTATGAAGCCACAATTACTCTGATACCTAAACCATACAAAAACGAAACTTAAAAAGAGAACTTCAGACCAATCTTGCTTATGAATATTGATGCAAAAATATTCAATAAAATTCTTGCAAACCGAATCCAAGAACATATCAAAATAATCATTCACCGCAATCAAGTAGGCTTCATCCCAGGCATGCAAGGTGGGTTTACTATATGAAAATCCATTAATGTAATCCACTACATAAACAAACTTGAAGAAAAAAATCACATGGTCATCTCCTTAGATGCAGAAAAAGCACTTGACAAAATACAACACCCCTTCATGTTAAAAGCACTGGGGAGATCAGGAATTCAAGGCCCATACAAAAACATAATAAAAGCAATTTATTGCAAACCAACAGCCAATATCAAATTAAATGGAGACATACTTGAAGCAATCCCACTGAAATTGGGGACAAGACAAAGATTCCCCACTCTCTCCATATCTACTCAATATAGTACTCAAAGTGCTAGCAAGAACAATAAGAGAACAAAAAGAGATAAAGGGGAAACAATCTGGCAAAGAAGAGATAAAGGAATCACTGTTTGCAGATGATATGATAGTATACAAAAGCTACCCCAAAAATTCTACCAGAGAACTTCTCCAGCTGATAAACAACTTCAGCAAAGTGGCCATATATAAAATTAACTCAAATCAGTAGTAATCTTTTATAAAAAAGATAAACAGTCTGAGAAAGAAATTAGGGAAATAGCTCCCTTCACAATAGCCACAAATGATATAAAATACCTTGGGGGTAACTCTAACCAAACAAATGAAAGACCTGTATGACAATAACTTCAAGTCTCTCAAAAAAGAAATCAATGGAGAGTTCTCACATGCTTGTTTGGCAGAATTAACATACTAAAAATGGCCATCCTACTAAAGACAATCATAGATTCAATACAATCCCCATCAAAATCCCAACACAATTCTTCAAAGACATGGGAAGAGCAATTCTAAATTCATCTGGAAAGGAAAAAAGCCCAAAATAGAGAAGACTATTCTTAACAATAAAGGACCTTGTTTCTTATAAGCACCTTGATTGTTTTTCATAAGTTTGAATATGTTGTGACTTCAATTTCTTTCATTTCTAGAATGTTTGTAACTTCTTAATTTATATTTTAGCATATTTCATTCAGTAGTGAGTTATTTATTTTCCATAAGTTTGTAAGCACTCTGTTTTTGATTCAGCTTTAATACATAGTGGTCTGATATGATGCAGGATATTATTTCAATTTTCTTGTAACTGTTGAGACTTTCTTCTTGTCTGAGTATGTGATCACTATTGAAGAAGATTCAAGGTGCTGAGAAGGTATATTATTGTTTATCGGTAAAATCTTCTGCAAATATCTATAAAGTCCATTTGTTTCATAACTTCAATTAGGTCCAGCTTTTGTCTAGATGACCTATTTATTACCAAGAGTAGGAGAGTGATGTCACCTACTATCAGTGTATGAAAGGCAATATGTGATTTATGCTATGGTGGTCTTTCTTTTATGAATTTATGTGTCTTTTCTATGGTACATAGATGTTAAGAATTTCTACTTGAGTTTTACTTCAAGAGGTTCCTTTTAGAGAGGCTACATTTTTTCTTTCCTGATTTCCCTCAGTTTACATTTTCTTTATTGATTCCATCACTACTTTCTGGTTTTGTACTCTTTTATTTATTTCCTTCCATTGTTTGTTTGTGTTTTCATAGWTTTCTTTAATAGATGTAGTCATTTCTTCTTTAGGATGCTTTATATAAGAGTCTGTTTTAAGATCCTTGTTTTCTGCTTCAGCAATATTGTTTCTCAGGGTTACTGTGGTAGGATTCCTGGGTTCTAGTGGAGACATATTGCCCTGTCTGCTAGTGATTGTTTTTATCTTTGTGTCCAGGTTTCTGGGGTTGGAACGGTTGTAATTCTAGGTACTGGAATGTGGTCTTATCTCTAGGTAGATATTCTTCTCCACATTCCTGTTACCTTCTCTAGTCTTTAGGAGTGTGTGGTGGTTCTGGGTCCCCTAGTAGGAAATGCTTCTAAAATCCTGCTAGGTGTGATCATTTAGGACGCCATATAGAACATGTCTCTAGGTATTAGGAGCTGATACTTAGGAGTGGAGATTGCTAGAAGGATTGTGCTAAAGCAGGTCATAGGAGGAAGGGAGGAGATCCGGTTATTCCAACAGGATCTGCTTAAACCACTGGGAATGGGGGCAGCCAGTGAGCAGTAACAGCAGTCTGCTACAATGCTGGGATGAGACTAGAYCATTAGATCTGGAGGCTTCTATAGAGTCTAAATCTGATGCTCACCTACCTGCTTCTCTGGCCTACTTGCTTCTCTGGCAGGCTTGATTGGCAAGTTCTCAGGGAATGCCTGCTAGAACTGGGAGTAGAGACAAAGGGACTTGCCTTTAGAAATGTTCAGGAGAACATCTTCACAATCATCTAATTTTTGGTGCTGAGAGGAATAGAGACTGCAGAATGTGGATGTGCTACAAATTAGAGGTACAAATAAGGGGCTGAACTTGGAGGAGGGTGGGGAAAGGTGAAGATCTATAGTCTACCTGCTTCTTTGATGTGGGTAGATGATATAATCTTAATTTAGAAAAAAAGAAATGTTAACCTTTAATTTATATACTTCATCTCATGTTATAAAAGTAAATGAAAAAAATCAAGAATACATTTTCACACTTGAAAATAAAATAATGTATGAAGAAATCTCTTATTAAAATTTAAAGCAAATTCCTTAGAATGTTAGTTTGACTGCATCATATTTTTGAAGTAGAATGAAACCAGGTTTAAGAGATACATGTAATCTACCAAATATTTAAGACTTTATTATCATTAATGTTATTGTGATACTATTTCATCTATCATAAAGTAAGGCAATAAATATCTCTAACTGCAGAAAATAAATTAATTTGCCAGACAGGGCTAGAGGCTCTAAATATTCATTAACATAATAACTTCCAAGAGAAAACTTTATTTGTTAGATATACCTTATTTGTATCATTTTTTAAATTCACCTTGCTTTTCTGTTRAAGATTTTACTTTTTTAGTTGTATAACCTTCTATATTTGATAATGAAATCTAAGATTTAGTTATTAGCGGATTTTTCCTTACAAATGATGTTCTCTTTTGAAAGTAACAAATTGATATTAATTACCTAAAACTGGTGCTAGTCTAAAGGTTTTATTTCTAATCTGTTAATTCACAGATCACATAGTCCTGGTGGGGAAAACAGTTATTTAACAACTATCAGATTATGATAGAAGATTGTAGCAGAAGAAGGCTAAATGTCAACAATATAAGATACAATCACGTAATGGCTATATATGCAAAAGATACTTTGCTGTCAAGGCCTGGAATAAGATTCCATTGAGTAGGAAGAATTAGAAGAGTGATTCTAAAATATAAGATAGAGTGTTATAAAACAGCCCATGTGCATACCAGTTGTCTAGATATGGCTTTGGAAAAAGATTTCAGAGAATTCAATTGTGTTTCACTAGAAACAAGTGATGCAATTCCAGTTCAAAATATATCTTTATTTTCTTCATTAATTTCAGGAAGTAAAAATATATATTAGTATCCGAATAAATACATTGCTGAAAATAGATGAAAATGCCACCAATTTCTTTCACAAAATCACATGTCAGGATAGAACTGAATAATGGACAATCAAATTAACTATTACTTTTAGTAAATTATGTACTGGGATTTGCATGGGAATCAACTGAATAAAATGTTACTTATATAAATATTAAAATATATTAGGCAAAATTACTTAACTCTTTTCTGAAATATTTTTTTCCTTTTACTTATATTAACATAAGTCAGTCTATTTTTCTGTCAAGAAAAAATTACTGAAATGACAAGTTGCAGAAATCTTATTTTAGAATAAAAATATTCCTTATTTTTATCAACCAGCTACTACCAGGAAAGTTTAGATTTGACACTAATAGAGAAGTTGTGTTACTTTAATGATTGAGTGGACTGTATTTTGTTTGGCTTCCTTTTAAAAATTAGTAGAGATGATTCTAAGATGCATTCTAGTAGTTTATGTTAAATAATTTGAGTGAATTTCTTTAGCAAGCTATATATAAGAAGTCATTCAAATTACATTCTGATGCCACCATTCACAGCCTAACACCTATTACTAATATGTGTGTTTTCCTGTCAAAAGATGATTCCTCTCAACATAATGTTTTAATATGTTATCTCAGTGTGCTAGCTAATAAGTGTGAAAAAGATTCAAGGAAGCTTTGTTTTACTCAAGACAAGAATTAATACACATAAGGGTCTGCCAGTCAAACTCTATGAGTCTGAATAAAGTAGTTGCAGCATAATGACTTTCTTAAGCTAGAGAGAGTTATTTGTCATCAGTAGTGTTTATGAATAATTGTGATTTATTTTATGTCTGGTGGAAAGGGTACTTTCTTGTTTTCATATCCAGTGGCATTGTGGCACAGCATACTGCAGGGTGCATTTTCTAAAATCTATTGTATTATATATAGAGGCATAGGGATAAGGGCTAATGAAATACCATAAATTAAATGTGGACTATTTGAAGACAGAGGATAGTTCCTTTAAAGTGTAATGATATATATTCATTCCACATGCCATGTTTCCAAATCAAAAACATATATGTGATTTGTAAGTGATGTGCTTTCTTTTGCCAAACAGGTGCCTCCTTATTCAAGTAGTGTTGGCTAGACTACCGTCCTGTCAAAGAAGTGCTCCAAATACATCTCTGTCACCTCATTCATTCTCCTGAATCAGCAATCTCTGGACACAGAGTTTTCTTTAAAGTTTCTTCAAAATATTATACACTGGAGGGAATGCTTTCACAAAGACTGATTCAGCAAGAAGAGCAAGAAGAGAACTGCAGGATTTATAGGGTTCTTTCAATGCTGGAAGGAGCTCTGCTGATAGATAAAAGGATGATTATGCAAGTTAGCCTGAGCTTTCAGAGAATGAACCTCAGTCTCTTTTGGTTTGAAATTAACTCTCTGCAGCATACAGAAATAGTTTTCTGCACATGGCAAAAGTCCTGTATCATGTTTGTCTCTGAATGACAATTCTTGTTTTTCAGAATGATTTCATATTTGCCATTTCATTTGGTTCTCTCCATAGATAAGCATGACTGAGAAGCCGAATTTGACAAACGAAGATAACAGAAAGATATTAAAGATCATGTTGAGGATGGTAGAATTAATTACTGAGACTAAACTGGTAGGGTTGCTTTAATTCTCCTCTCTGAACTTTTCAATTAACACATTGTCCACAGGTTTATGCATGTACATCCTACAGAGAAGGGAAATTTATTATGAGACTTAGATTTTCTGAGAAGCTGCAGTTTCCTTTATGAATAAATCAATCCCTGTCTTCCAGTCAAAGGGAGAAAAGAGAATTTAAACTCAGTAGTTTATTGTTCACTCATACTATTGACAAGTATATGAGAAAAATATGGTCTTTGATTATTACATTTGAATTTGGGCATTAATTTCAGATTTGATCCAATCTTACTGGTGAGAATACTGACAAAAATATTTCATTCTTTATCTTTAATACTGTTGCTTTAATTTACAGTTTTAAATACTGACAAAATTTTCCTTAGATGTAGAATTTCAGTGGTTAATTTTAGATGTCAACTTGTCTAAATTGAGGAATAGCTAAATAAATGATATTGGTAACTCTGAACATGTCTATAAGTGGCCTGTATTTTCTCAGTATGTTTTGGCATTATCCAATTGCCCGGAGGTATGGAGAGAACAAAAATTTTAAGAAAAGATGAATCATAACACTCTTTTCCTGGAGCTATCACAATATCATTTTATCTATAGGCATCAAAACTCAAATTTTTCTGGCCTTTGGAGTCAAAGTGTTTTACTAGCAGGTGTCAGGTTTTCAAACCTTCAGTCTCAGAATGAGAACTATACTATCTGGTTTCTTGATTCTAAGGCTTTTAACCTAGACACAACTACATACTGAACATTTCAATGCTTTTGGTTTCTAGCTTTCCCCTTSGAGAATCATATAAATTTATGCCTTTAATAAGTCACTGTTATCTATATGTATGTGTATAGGTGTAAACTTATCTATTGTCTATACCTCTCAGTCATCTGCATATTTATCACTTATAAATATTTCTTTCTCTCCCTCTGGAGAATGGCGTTCAGCAAAAATGATATGCTTCTGCAGTTACTGAGATATTAAATTCATAATATTGAGTACTTATTTGACATTTCTCACATAATATAGTTCATAATAGCAAGTCATGGGATACGTAGGTTTTTTTTTTTTTTTACTATACCTTTAAAAATAAGTTGATAAACTCTATCCTGTTACCAAAAAGTACATTTTTCCTCTTATTTCACAAGAAAGTATCTTTCTCTATGTGTATATGTGTTTACATACATGTTTGCATATGTGATCATATACTGGCGTATAGGAAGATAAAGGGAACATTTTGATAAAGCACAATTTATTCTTTCATTTGCCCAAAAATATGGCTTTGTGAAAGTGAAATCCAACCTAAAAAAACACAGTGCTATTACTATTTTGTGTGCTTTAAAAGAAAATTAAATGGGTTAAGGTTAAAGTCAGTTTGCTTAAAATAGTCATTGTGCTACAAAGCAAGAAGTAGATAGCTGCTAAATAGAGTTTAGGGTAGTGTACTGCAAGCAGATTGAATACTGCATATACAGCATTGCAGGACACAGTTTCTGACTGGATTAAGATTTGTTAGCTTTAGCAAAGCAACTACTGTAATAGCAAATTCAAAAGTGAAAGTTAGACTTTATATAAATAAACATGAGTAGAGTTTACTTATATTCCCAGCATTCTTATAGACAGTATTAACTTTATAATATACTCTTTTTATTAAGGCTTGCACTTTCAAATATTCAGCCTAATCATCTATCTCCATTATCCTGTAGTAATGAAATCAGCGAGAATAGAAAATATGCTTACTCATTTGTTTTATTTTCACCCATGATATTCCTCCCCTAACTTGTTTTTTAATTGTGTACTGTAGTTTGTCTACAGGTAAGTTAAAAGTGTTTGTTCTTCAACCAGAGCCAAAGTCAAAAGTGGTGTCAGATATTCATTTTTTTGCAAGTGATAAAGTACTCAATTCCAAAAATCTGTACACTCCATTATAAGCCACAAGTGCTAGTCATTATATAATAAACCTAGGCTTACAGTAAACACAGCCTTATAAGTCATCAAAGCAATTTAAAAGATCAGTTTGATGTTTGACAGAGAGTCAATATATATCGCTATTTGGTGGTGACATGCTGAGGTAGCACTTTGCTCAGCTTTAGGCTGTGCTTTAGTATCAGAAAATCAGTAAAGTAAAACAAAGTCCAAGATAATAAAACAATTTGAAGATCTGAAAATAGTGGATAAAGTGGGAATATAAATTAGGGGTAGTGGAAGGAACAATGTGTGAGGGTCTGGCTTGCTTCCATTAACCAAGCTAGACTTTCTAAATCAACTTCTCTATGTCTCCTGATTGTTGTACTAGAGCTTATATAGGTTAATTACACTTCACTTACCATACATTATTTTTTATAACCCCTAATCTCTTCCTTCACAATAGAATTATTAAAATCTTATCTCAGAAAACTGCCTAGTATATTTTTCTGTGTTTCCTCAGATATTTTCCTGTATTCTAACTATGTACACCAATGTACTAAATATTATATATGCTAATTTTGGACACTTAGTAATTTATTTGAGAACCTCAAACATATTTAATTATGCTAAAGCAGTTAGAAAGGTGTCCCATATTTGTATCTTAATTGGCCTAACTCTAGAAATTTCTGGAGTCAGAAAAATATAGATTTAAATGCTAATCCCATTGATAATTTAATTCTACATGAGAAAATCAGTAGCACATTAACTACATGATCATACACTTTAAGAGCTAAAACTGTACACCCAATTTTTAATTTTATTCACTTGCGTTGTTGACTTTTTAAATTTTTTATTAGTTTGTACAAAATTTAATGCAATGTATTTTGATTATATTTGCTTACTTTCTCAGTCCCTTCCAGATACACATGCCTTATCCACACAATTCTGTGTACTCAAGACTAATTTATGCTGCCAGTATATTTTTGGATGTGTACTCTACCAGAGTGTGGTCGACCTACCAGTGGACATATATTTAAAGAAAATTGACTCTTCCATTCCTAAGAGCCATCAATTGCAAATAGCTCCTTAGCTAGTGGTGAAATGGCATGTGTACCACTCAATTCCGTCCTGTGATTTTTGTTTAACTTGAACTTTCAGAGATGTTGTACACATAGTCACAACTGCTGTGAGCCCATACTTAGGAATGGTGTAGTGTGCCCAGAAAATGTATTCAGTATTCATCTGCCATATCTGTGGATAAATGTACCAGTAAGGCAAATGATTAAACAATTTCTTATTCTTGATCAAATTTTTATCTATGTGTTAAGCCACATCTACTGCCAGAAGAATCATCTCTAACTGAACCACCAACAAAGAGCATACACAGGTTGGACCTAGACCTCCCTGCACGTATATAGCAGATGTGCAACTTGGTCTTCATGTGGGTCCTAAACAACTGGAACTGCAGTTATTCCAAGAGCTTTTGCTTGTATGTGGCATATGTTCTTCTAGATGACATGCCTTGTCTGGACTCAATGGGAGAGGAATTGCCAAGCTTTCCAAACTTGATATGCCAGGGTGGTCACCTGCTCAGAGCAGAAGGATAGGGGGGAAGCAGGAAAGATTGGGGAAGGCATGGCCAGGAGAGGTCAGGGAGCATGATGTAAAATGAATAAGTATTAAACAAACAAACAAACAAACAAAAAAACAAATAAATACAATAAAAGTATTTTCTACAATCACAATTCACATATCAAATGATTCCCAAGAAGAAGGAAGGAGGAGGCCCTGGTCCTGGAAAGGCTTGATGCAGCAATGTAGGGGAGTACCAGGACAGAGAAGTGGGAGGGGGCTGATTGGGGAATGGGCAGAGGGAAGAGGGCTTATGGTACTTATGGGGAGGGGGGAACCGGGAAAGGGGAAATCATTTGGAATGTAAACAAAGAATAGAGAAAATTAAAAAAAAAAGGAAAAGAAAAAAAAAAGAAAATATAAAAGAATCATCTTTGAGGAGGAATAGTAACCTATTGCTACAGTGATAAGCAATTAGCAACTGTTTTAATGTTGTATTCAATTATCAGCATATTAGTAATAAACTATCATTTGGGTTCTTGGTACCTAGTGATGATATCCTGCATGGGTTTCATTTTGTGGACTGTGACTCAAATCCAATAAGAAAATGGGTAGCCTTTAAATGTTCATACCACTATTTCATCAATTGTCTCCCTTAAGTTGATATGTCAAAGTAAAACTGATGATTACTTGTATTCTTTTGTAGCATGCACAACACCTTTGTTCACTATGAAAGCTAGTCAATATGGATGAAGATTTTAGGTCAGTTCCAGCTTTATTTTTCTATGTTCTATAATGCAAATAATTAGTGTCTTTAACCATAGCCTTACTGTCATGTTCCAGGATGTGCAGGCAACAAAGAGCATTGTCAATAGGTTGAAATGTTTGGGAGTCTATGCAACCTTACTTATCTATAACTTCAAAAGTGGAAACTCCTGGAATTGGGACTATTACTTGTTAGTTGTCTATAATAGCATTTAAATTTTTATGGATGTGTATATTTACATACATTATAAATTAAATATGTAATATGTTTATGGATATTACATGTATTTAAAGAAGCTAATATACTAGTAGGAGACTTCTGAATCACTTTTTCAAAAGAAATTTAGTATTCATAATTTCTCACTGTGTTCATTCCTCTACTATACCCCTGCTATTCCCCAAACCATTTAGTCCTTCATGTTTCATTATTCCCCATTATCCCTTTATGGTAGTTTATTGTACTCCTTAACCATTGAAACCCTCCTCCAAGTTCCCTTCCTAATTTTCTCATTTCTATGGGTATTTCAAATGAAACCTAAATAGCTAAAGATTCTATGCTAAAAACAATAAATAAGAGAAGAAAACAAGTAACATTAGTCTTTGGGAGGTCTGAGTTATCTAAGTCAGAAAGATTATTTCCAGCTTCATCCATTTCCCTTTAAATTTAATAATTTTATTTCAACAACTTTTAGTCCATTGTATACTTGTACAACATTTTATTATCCATTCATCAGCTGATGTCTATTTAGGCTGTTTCGGATTGTTGTGTTCTCTGAGTAGAATACAAATGAACACAGATAGGCAGGCATCTGTAATAGGATATAGAGTGCTTTGGGCATATATCAAAGAGTAGTATAGCAGTACATTTTGTAGCTCTATGTCTAGTTTTGTGAGGAAACTAACACTGATTTCTATTGTGGTTTTACCAGTATGCAATCTTACAGTGAATAAATTTTTCCCTTTCTCAGATCCACCCCAGCATTTGTCCTCATATTTTGAAAATCACAACCATTGTAACCAGAGAAATAGAAAATCACAAACTGGTTTTAATTTGAATATCTATGATAACCAATGATGCTAAGCTTTTAAAAAATATGTTTATTCATTTGTATTTCATCTTTTGAGAATACTGTTTATTACCATACACCATATTTCATTGAGTTGTTTGTAATTCTTGCCTAGTCCCTTTAGTTCTTTGTACATTCTAAAATGCCTATATTTCTATGGCTTACCAAAACTATATAAAGTGTAAAATTTTAATAGATTTGTAACATACAACGAGACAAGAGTAGTAAATTAAAATTTCTCAGCTAAGAAAATCCCATCGCTAGATATACCCAGAATAGAAATATACCAGACTTTTTAAAACGAAATACTACCAGTGCTCCTGAAATTATTCAGTAAAATGCCCCTTCTGCCTACAAATTGATCTATATATTCAATTCAATTTCCATTAAAATTCAAATGTAATCCTCAGTAGATATGTAGAAATTTCTTGTAGAAACTTAAAAGCCCCCAGGATAGCCAAAATGATCTTGAATATCAAAATACTAGATTTATTAAGTTGTACTATAGAGCTATAGTAATAAAATAAGTGTGGTACTGGCATAAATATAGACTTATCAATGAAATAGAATTGAAGATCCATATCTAAGCCTATATATACTCCTATAGCCATATGATTTTTCGCAGAAACCAAATTCAGACTGAAATAGACATGTTCAACAAATGGATCTCGTAAAACTGTGTAGCTACAGGTAGATCAAAAGTAGATCCCTGTATGCCTAGATTTTGTGTCACCTTTACATAAGATAGAGTTTTCAAAAGCACTGAAACCTCAATTGAGAAAATGCAGGTAAGTGGGATAGGGGAGACCTAAGCTGCTGAAGCAGGAGTGGGTGGGTTGGTTGGGGAGCACCCCCACAGAGGCTGGGGAGGGAGGAGAGAATAGCGGGCTGGAGGAGTGGAAACTGAGAAATGTAAATAAAGGAACCAACTAACAAAAAGAAAATGCAGGTAAGATTGTAGGATATTTAGAAAGCAAACGCTGCCTGAGTGACTGGAGACTAGATAGCCCAGACTCCTAAAGTAAACCAAATAATACATGCCTAAAAAGAAAGAAATATGAAATGATTCCTAATGACATTCTGCTATACTCATATCAGTGCATTACTGAGTCATCACCAGAGAAGCTTCTTCTTGTAGCAGATGGGAACAAATTCAGAAACCCACAACCAGACCTTGAGACATAGTGATAAGTAGGATTTCTCAAGCATAGCTTCTCCATCTCCCCATATTTTAGGGAACCTCACAGAAGAGGAGGCAGAAAGAGTAAGAGGGCCTCTAAATCAATATGAGTAAAGTTTATATGGATTCACAGAGACTAAAACAAGCATAGGATCTGCACAGATGGATATGAGT
>BDUI01008481.1:57819-79978 GCA_002335545.1 Apodemus speciosus
TCCCATTTGTCTATTCTTGATCTTAGAGTATAAGCTATTGGTGTTCTGTTCAGGAAATTTTCCCCTGAGCCAATGTCCTCTAGGGTCTTCCCTAGTTTCTTTTCTATTAGTTTCAGTATGCTTTTCAGTGCAGTGTTTTTATGTGACTCTGGAGTGTGATAGTGAGTGGGTCTCTGATTTTTCTGCCCGCTATTGGTGGATGGGTAGTGGAAATTGATCTGGAGTGACTTGGAGAAGCAGAAAAATATTATTAATGTATGATTAAATTTAAAAATTGTTACAAGAAGTAAAAATGTAATAAAATAATAAAATAAAATGCACTTTCTGTAACCTGAGAAAAATATTTTGTGATGGATAGGGGAAGGGTTGTCTTACCAGTGTAGGTAGAACACCATTGTCAAGTTTGTGGTAGGAAAGCAGGATTGCTAAACCATAAGATGCACCAACTAAGCAGCACTCTTCCTTGATCTCTGCATCAGCTTCTGTCTCCAGGTTCCTGTCCTGCATTTGTGCTTTGATTCCCTCACTGGGCCATGATCCAAGATGTGAAAGCCAAATAACCCTTTTCTTCCACAACCTCCTTTTAGTATTGCTGTTTCATAACAGCAATAATAATGCTATGATAATCCTGCAGAAAACAAACCTCCAAAAGGACCAAGGGTTCAACATAAATCTGATAAAGGATAAAATACAAAATATGCTTGAATTCATTCACACAGGGAAGATATTTCTAAAGAAGACTCTGTAGCACAAGCATTAAAACACAATTAAGAAATGAGACTGCATCAAGCTAAATTCTTTTTGTACATTCATGGGTAGCATCACTCTTGTAAAGAAGCAGTCTACAGAATCAAAATCATTCCCAGTTATACATCTGTCAGATATAATAGCATTTAGACTATATCAAGAATGATTCAATAATATGTATACAACCATGTTTTTATCATTCACATAACACAGACGAGACAAATAAGAGATACAAAAGTGTCAAATATCACAGAATTAATACAAATAGCCGAGCTGAGATATAAGGCAAAGGTGCATAACCTCAAGGTCATTTAGGTAGTTAATATGTCCTTCACAGTTAAAATGAGTATTAGTGAGGTCCTTGTAGGATATTAGAGTCTCCTAAACAGTTTTTTTCTGTAAACAACTTTGTTTTTATTAAATTTTCTGTTACTCAAGATTATTAACAGTGAAGAAATACTTTTCAAAATTGTAATACAAGTATTAAGAGTAATTAAAGAAAATGTCATGAATTTAAGAAGGAATATGCAGATGGAATGGACTGGAGAGGAGATGGAGAGAGCAAAATGATGTAATCACAGTATACACATATGAAGTTAAGCAAGTTAAGAATAAATATAATGTAATATTTGGAAGCTGGATCAAAAACCACTGAAGTGCATGTTTCCTGCCCTCCAAGATGTCACAAACACTTGCTGAACTAAAATGACCAAAGTGCTCAAAAAACTAGTAGAGCCAACTAAAGAGATGCTTTGTTTTAAGCAAGTGGCTTCAAGAAATTAAAGTTTGACAAAAGTCAACAAGGAAAGGAATTCCAGCAGAAAGCAAATCTGAATGTTCCATGAGCAAACATGATATTGTGAAGTAGAAAAGGATGAGAAAAACATTCTAGTGATGAAGGAAGGGATGCAAGCAGACACAATATGATTTTGAGTGTGGATATTCGCTCGAATATCCAAAATTTTCTATCCCAGTATAGCTGTGAGCTCTCCTTTGTTCAATCTCCTTAGAAAATTGTCCTGGTGACTTAGATTACCTTGGCAGAAATTTTTGCAGTGCACGTGTTTTAAGCTAGTGGTTTCCACAACCTTGCATTTAGGCATTCCAAAGCCAAAGTGAAATTAAATTAATTTGACCCTTAAAAATTACATTTATAATAAGGAGAACTGAAGACCATTAAATGAAGATAACACAACAAAACAGAAATCAAATTAAGAGTCTGTCCTGAAGACCTTTAAGGTGTAGAGGGCCTTTTATGCATTGTGTGTTGTTAAATCATTCTGCTSATTTCACAGTGACTTGTTTTTGATAGAGCTTAGGATGAAATATACTTCAGTGCTCCTGTGCATAATTAATGTCATTCTGTAGTCTTCATCAGATAAGTCACCTGTGAATGTAAAGCAAGTATGGTTTACTTGAAAATTTTCTGGTAATTGATTCTCAAAGCACTGATAAATGGCCACAGGCAATATCTGGAAAACTAAAGTGTTGTTTTTAATGGAGTTAACATTAATATATATCATTTATGAATTCAGTTAATCAGTAGAGGTCTATTTCACTTTTAAACAATTATATAGTTTAAGTAAAATATAATTATATCACTCTCCACTTTTTTGATAATTCATTTAAGATGATGACACTTCAGGATGTCACCCAATGATGAAGATGGGACCTTCCTCTGAGCCAATTCACAGGCTCTGTGATTAGACTCATCTTCAGTTACTGAAGTTGATATTGTTTTCTCTTGTTTTCTAGGACCCATGGTTTTGAAGATGTATACAATAAGATCTCAATTAAGTTTTAATTAGGAAGCAGGAAACAATAACAATAAGAAAATTATACTATGAGATACATGATATAAAAGTAGCATTTAATAAATGATTAAAGAATCCTCTTTATAGGAAGTTCATCTTATTTTGTGGTGTGTGTGTGTGTGTGTGTGTGTGTGTGTGTGTGTGTGTATGTGTGTGTGTGCATATATGTGTTTGTGTGTTGTATGAATGGACATGTTTACATTTGTAGATATGCATAACGGTGCCCATTCACACACATGTATAGCTGTATGTTGACCAGAAATCAACATTAGTTGTTTGGATGCTTTTTTCCTCTCTCCATATTATTTTGTTTTTAATTTTTTCAAGTTTCATTGAGTTATGGATTACATACCAAGTATTTATCACTGTAATGTGCTCACTGGCATGGATTTTAGTAATAACTGAGTTGTACAGCCACCATTATGACTGAGCTGTAGACATTTTATTATCCTATCATAACACCCGATAGCCTTCACAAGTCATCTTCTTTTTTTTCCTTTCACTACTGAATTTATTTATTCACTATATATCCTGTTTTGCACTATCCACCCTCCTCTACTCCCAGTCACACCCTCACAATCCCCCTGCCTCTATTTCCTTTGTATCCCTTTCCCCTTGTTGGGCTGCCTTATCTGGACTCAGAGCAAGAGTATATACTTAGTCCATAGTCCTGGGTAACTTGATGTGCCAAGGTGGCTTGGTAGAGGAGTCTACATTATTTTTGGGGGCAGAGACACCATATTGAATCTCCAGATTTTTTTAGTTCAACCGGACTGACTGGCAACATGCTCTTACTAGCCTTTTGTCTCTGCTAACTCTGAAGTTAAAGACATGTGCTTTAAACTTGGTGCTGGAGACCTGAATGCAGGCCCTCATATTTATGAAACACAAACTGAGCCATCCTGTCCCTAAATATATTTTTATAAGTTCTTTTAAAAGAAAAAAAGGAAATAAATTGAACCTAGCCTGGATGAGAGACCTCACAATCACAGTAAAGTCATTCTTTTCAGATATTTAAGATCCCCACATGAAAGGTAAGAACAGTGCCTAACATTCAGTTTATTCAGTTTTTGCATTTGTAAAAGGCCTTGCCAATTGTTCTCAAAATTATTATTTGTTTCAGTTTTGAAGATCACATATAAGAGCCATTAATTCTGTCTGTAAGACCTACAGGCAAAAAACAACATTCAAAAAACAAAAACAAAAACAAAAACAAAAACAAGAAAACACAAGTTGGAGCCAGGTAATAAGTGACATTTCTTAGAGCTTTATGTTTTTATTTGTTAGTAAAAAGAAGCTTTTAACATTTTAAGCAGAAATAAACAGCAGCAATTGTGCTTGAACTTTCTCAGAGAGCAATATTTAAAATGATAAATGTCCTTTAAAACACATTGAAAAGACTGAATAAAGAAATACCTTTTGCAATAAGAACTTACATAGAAATGTTACCAAAATTTCCTTACTGTACGCTTAGACCTTTCCTACCAAAACAAAATGAAACAAAACAAAACAAAATTCTGTATTCAATAGTAACAAAAGAGAACCGAGAAGTGTTGATAATCTTCAATATTCATAACTTGGTTTTGATCACTTGATGATTGCACATGTTAAGCAATGTACAAATTTATTTTTTATAACATAACTGTTTTCTGTTTGAAAAATTAATTGTGTGTGTTTGTGTGTTGATGTGTATTGTAAATGATGATACAAATATGTTTTCATAGACATGAAATCAGAACAAATTGTTTTCGTAAACTTCATTTTTTTCTTTGTGTAGCTGGACAGCTTTTCATTAATTACACATATACATACAGTGAATATTTATAATAGTTTACATATTTAAAGTTCTATTGATTTTTATTTCTACTCTGAGTTCTTCTCTTCTAATATCCATGATATACTTACTATTGCTTTTTTGTCTTTAACATTGGCCTTGTTATTTAAGTCCTTCTGTGTAATGGTTACTGAGGCCAAACTTGACAGAATTTGAAACCAAATAAGTGATAATTATCAAGGCATACCTGTGCTGAATATGTTGACTGTGTCCATTGGTTTAGGAAGACCCAACTTCAGTATGTTGGGGGAATCACAATGGGATAATAGCACAAWGGAGGCAAAGAAAAGCAAGATGAGTACTTGCATTCATTCATTCATTGTTTTCTACATCCTGCTTATAAATGTTATGTAACCAGCTGTTTCAAGCTTCAGCTGCCTTAAATTTCCCATCATGTTGGTTGTACCTCCAACTGCAAGACAAGCTTTTATTAGAATTTTCTGTCATAAAAACAAGAAAAGTAACCAAGACATGGTACAGGCTAAAACTGGATTATATAGCATTTTCTTTAATTCTACTTTCATATATTGTTCTCTTTTTAATTGAAATGAACAAGTCTTGTTCACAGTGTTTTTTCTTATATCCAAAATCACAGTATGAACACAGGGAGTTCTTATCTACTGTTACATTCATTTGATTTAAAAAAAACATTTTAGAGAAAAGGACATACAATGATATTCACATTAATTTCTTTTTAATCAGCCAGATACAGTTTCAAACTCTACTTAAATGATAATATTTTGCTCATATTTCCATAGATTCTAATATATTATCAAATCTCAATAAATATAAAGCAAGGACAATTGAGATATATAAAACATTACCCTGGAATTCATTACATCTGCAGAAGTGAGTATTTATTCTAACCTAGTTTTATCTGGCCAGCAGGTGATTGCCACAGAGAATTTATTTGATCATCTGTCTATTCATTTTAGGCTAACTTTTATCACAGTCAGAGGTAGGCTCTGGAAGAATAGCTTGGTATTCCTATTTTATTTGCTTATTTCTAAATAAAAACATTCATTTGAATTAAGATATAATTACATAGTATTTTCCCCTCATTCATCATCATTATACTCTTCCCATGTGCCCCCAGCTTTCTCTGAAATTCCAGCCCTCTTCTCCTTTAACCATTATTGTAACATATACATAGAAATGAATCAACTTATAAATACAACCTACTGTGTCCATTCAGTGTTGCCTGAATAAATCTGTTTCTGGAATGACCCTTCTATACTGAAAAACAATAAGGGTAGTATTAGGAAGTTGAAATTACTGTACTGAGGCCAAGCATGAGCTTTATGAATCATGCTGGACCAAAAATATGGATAAGGTGTGGGGTGCAAGGATGAATTCTGGTCAATAAAACCATTCTTATACCAATTTGCAAAGATGTTCAATAGTGATAGACTATATTCAAATTCTCATTTACTTATGTTGTATGTATTTTGATATAAATACTGTGTTCATTGTAGTCTACTAGGTCTACTTAATGTTGAACTATCACTCACATTTTCAAAAGTATTTTCCTTTTGCTACAGAAGAGAATGGCCTGAGGCATGCATTATTCTGTTTTGAAAAATAATTCTACATTACTTCCTCCCTTATGCAACACTAAACTGCAAGTATTTTATTAATGTCTTTGTGGTTCCCTTATCTTTGAAAGGCTGCATAATAGAATCTTTCTGCTGTTGGTAAAAAGTAAACACTTACTGAGAAAATTGTGTTCTGATCGTGCCCTCTTCTCCAAGGAATGCCAAATACACAAATACTTTTCCAGTTCCTTATGCAGTTATCCAGTTACATTTATATTTCTAGTAGGAGTTTATCCACACAATTTCTTTCTTTCTTTTTTTTCCTTTTTTGACATAAGGAGCCTTTATGAACAAATTTTTGCAATTTCACATAGCAAGGAGAATCAATATCTCTGTGTGTTACATTATTTCTTGTTAAGTAGATGAGAGTTTTAAAGTCCTTCATACACAAATGTGTCTGGAATAAATAATAGTAACATATGCTGATTTTAAGTTCCTCATGTCTAGCTGAGATGCCAATTACCACAGTAAGATTTCAGAATAATTCCATGTAAATTAATCACTCTGTATATGTGACTACTGTATTTATAGAATATAACAATCACATGACAAAAATGTTGAGAAAATTTTTCCTGAGAGAAAAATTTGATTTTTGTGGCATGCCAAACAAGAGGCTGAATTCATGCAACCGAAGTGGTGTATTAGTATATTCTGTACCCTCTTACCTTCTCATAGATCTTAAGTATTTCTCTCTCTCTCTCTCATTGACTGAGTGAGTATGAGTTACCCTGCCATGCTTATGTGTATTGTATAGTTAGACCTTAGAGGTCACTGTACTGAGTTGTAAAGACCTTACTACCTCCTTAATATTATTTCCTTAAAAAGAAAAATGTCTTCACATTTACATTTTATTAGGATTTATTAGTAAACTATGATGGCTTAGAGTAATGCAGGACAATGTTCGTAGTATACAAAAAAATATTAGTGTACATGATGGTAGACAGAAATCAAACATGCATGAAACTGAGGAACTGATACATCAGAAATCCTGAAAAGTTACCCTTAGTTTACTATTTGAGCATGAAGAAATTGGTCTTCTCCAGGAATGAGCTCTTTATCCTGTGCTAAGTAGTTCACTCTGGAATCCTATTCGTATAATCTAAAATAAATAAATTCTACTTATATTAAAATTTATATTAAAATATTCTATAACTGAATAATTTTATGCCTTTTAACATTAAATATATGAATGAGTAAATATGGCTAAGTATATTCATGCCCAGGAATTGTGATCATAAAACACAGGCTTTGCTCCCAGTAAAGGCATAAAGGAGTTTTACTTGTTTTTTTTTTTTAAAGCAAAATAAAAGAAGTATTAAAACAGATGATAAGGCCAGAGATGTCAAAATTTTAAAATTTTAGGTATTTTACATTAATTCTTTAAAATAATAAATAGGAATATTTGCTTTTAATAAAATAAAAAAGATCAAGGTAATAGTGACTTTGATTAAACATGAAAGACAAAACATGACACTAGATTCATATTATCTTATATTTTTATGAAGATTCTTTAAAATAATGTAATTAGAAAAAATGGAAGGAGAGAAATCCACAGAGGATCAAGACAATTAAAAGGGAAGAATATTGGCAGATACAATGTCACTGAGAACACTGAAAGTTGTATATTTGAGAACATAAGATACATGAGATAGAAGATGGTAACAAGTACTGTTTCCAGGATCTAAAAAGGACTCAGATATTATATTCACCACTTAAACATAACATTTTGTTATGTCAATATTTAGATATGAAAAATCAAATAAAATAATCTAGGACCACAACTGCTAATCAAACTGGAACAGTTCTTGGTTTTTCGAGACAGTGTTTCTCTGTGTAGCTCCAGCTGTCCTAGAACTCACTCTGYAGACCAGGCTGGCCTCGAACTCAGAAATCCGCCTGCCTCTGCCTCCCAAGTGCTGGGATTAAAGGCGTGCGCCACCACGCCCGGCTAGGTTTTTTGATGTGTGGGATGTTGAATGTCATAGGAAAGAGAATGTTATAGCTAGAACTTATACATTATCTGAGAACTCATACTTTGAATGATAAAATTTCCTTGGGCATATATTTCTTTCAAATTTTAGAGTATCCTCAGTTAAGATTAATTTCTTAAAAAAGTGATTATTGGATGCAATTTCATTATAGATAGTTTGCAGTTCAAAGAAAGATAATATAAACAAGGTGATTATAACTAATTTTTAACCCTTAAGGGGCTTTGTCAACTCAGCAGTTGCCAGAAGCCTATAGAAAACACCCAACAGCTCTCAATTGTCAATAGTTTCTTAACTAGGGCTGAGATTCTATGCCACAGGAACTGTGAATAAGAACTCCTGGAAAGAAAGTGTGTCAGCAGAGATTGATTGATAAGAACTGGTAAAAGTTGATTGATAAGAGCTGTAATATTGTGGAGAGACTGGAATGTTGCAAGTTCCAGCCTCCAAAACAGCTATCCCTTGCTTACCTCTGTGGTGACTGAACTAACATAATTTTGACTAGTATATTTTACAAAAAAAAAAAAAAAAGAGGAAACTTTAATTTCGCAGACCACAAGCTTCCATCATCCAGAAGATTTAAGAATGTCATCAGAAAGAAATTTAGGTCTATAGAGAAGCTTTTCCCATTTTTCTGTATCCACCTCTGTGGTGTAACAATTAAGGCATTTTAAACTTGCCTTGTTTTGTGACATTCTTTGTTCTGTAAAACTTCATGAAAGTGCTTCCACATTTGAGCAAGGATTTTAGGGTAAGCCAAATCTGTATCCTCAAGCCATGCTCACTCGAAATGGCTTCATATTAAACTATCTCCTATCCCCTTAAAGAAATAAATACGCAAGTATACAAATAAATGAATGAATGCATAGATGAATAAATAAATGCAACAGATCCTACAGAACATCACTTTCTAATTTCCCTTCCTCACTTTTCACTGCACCACAGCTCTCAGATCAAACAGATGCCCCCTGCTCAACCTCAGGCCACATCTGGCAGAAAAACAGGTTTTCCTAGAACAGTGGTTTCCAACCTTAGTGTCATGAACCATTTGGGAGTTGAATGACACTTTCACAGGGGTTGCATGTTAGATATCCTCCATAACAGATATTTGCATTATGATTACACCAAGATAAGAAACTGTATTAAAGGGTCACAACATTAGGAAGATTGAGAACCACTGTAATAGACTCCATTCGTCAGTCCTGTTCCTAGTGCTGAAATCATCAGAAGCTACAGCTTCCCTTCCCCACTGCTAACCTCTAGTGTGGAATCCAAGAATCACCCCCTCCTGGCTTCACTGCCCCYACTCAATACTACTCTGAGCCTCCAATACCAGCTGCTTTTCTCTGTTAAAACACAAACAAAACAGACCAGTAAAACAGGCAGAAACTAGCCATCACAATTCTCTGAAAATTGACCAAGGTAATGGAAAACAAGGAAGAAAACACACACACACACACACACACACACACACACACACACACACACACCTAACAAAGACAAACCTAGAAATCAACAACTAGAACCATAATCACGAAAAAATTAACAAACAAATAAACAATAAACAGATGCCTAGACACCAGGATATGAGCAAAATCAGTAATAGCTAGAATAATACATATCCACTAGAGTCCTGCTATCTTACTGGAGGAAACTGAATCTTCCAACAAAGCTGAAGCACAAGAAAAAAAGAAAAAGAAAAACCAACTATAACTCTTTCCTTAAAGAAGTGAATAAATTTCATAAAAATCAAAGAAACACAAACAGTTGGTAGAAAGGAACAAATGCCTTAAAGAAAACCAAAATTACAAACAGTTGAAGGAAATGAGTAAAACTGTTCAAAACCTGAACATGGTAATAGAAGCTCAAGTCCAAGTGGATCAAGAAAAGATCTTTAACAACCCTACATCCTACAGAGGGCTTATATCCAATATATACAAAGAACTCAAGAAGTTAGACTCCAGAGAGCCAAATAACCCTATTAATATTTGGGTACAGAGCTAAACAAAGAATTCTCACCTTAAGAAATTCGAATGACTGAGAAGCAACTTAAGACATGTTCAACATCATTAGTCCTCAGGGAAATGCAAATCAAAACAACCCTGATATTCCACCTCACACCAGTCAGGATGACTAAGATTGAAAACTCAGGAGAGAGCAGGTGCTGGAGAGGTTGTGGAGAAAGAGGAACACTTCTCCACTGCTGGTGGGATTGCAAGCTGGTATAAACACTCTGGAAATCAGTTTTGTGGTTCCTCAGAAAACTGGGCATAATACTACTAGAGGACCATGCTATACCACTCCTGGGCATATACCCAGAGGATTCCTCAGCATGTAATAAGGATACATGCCCCACTATGTTCACAGCAGCCTTATTTATAATAGTCAGAAGCTGGGAAGAACCCAGATGTCCCTCAACAGAGGAATGAATACAGAAAATGTGGTATATTTACAATATGAAATACTACTCAGCTATTAAAAACAATGAATTCATGAAATTCTTAGGCAAATGGATGGAACTGGAGAATGTCATCCTGAGTGAGGTAACCAAATCACAAAAGAACACACATGGTATGTACTCACTGATAAGAGTTAACCTTTTCAAACAGAATACAAATGGTAGAAGAGAGGATCTCAGGCATTGAAGATACAAGAGAAGAAACAGATGCATCTGTAAAATAAATGTTAAATATAATATTCATGATACAAAATATTCAGGAAATCTGTGATAATATGAAAGACTAAACCTAAAAATAATAGGCATATAGAAAGGAGAAGTATCATAACTCAATGGCCCAGAAAACATTTTCAATAAAATTAAGGAAGAAAAATTGTAACATGAAGAAAGTGATGATTGTAAAGGTATAAGAAACATATAGAACACAAGACAGTTTAAAACAGAAAAGAAATCCTCATGGCACATTATCAAAGTATGAAGCATAAAAAACAATGAATAATAGRAACTACACAGATAATGAACAAGTAATACATAAAACATGTCTCTCAGAATTATACCTAACTTCTCAATAGAGAGTCTAAAAGTAAGAAAGTCTTAGGCTTATGTGCTGAGGACTCTAAAGAATCATAAATGCTAGCCAAAAGTATGTCCAGCAAAACTTAAAATTACCACATATGGAGAACACAAGATATGCTATGATAAAGTTAACCTTAAACAATATCTATCTACAAATCTAGCTCAACAAACATGGTAGAAAAAATCCAACCCAATGAGGAAAATTGCACCCATGAAGTCATAGGAAATAAATAATCTCATACAAGCAAAACAAAAATAAGGGAAACATGTACACACACACATGTACACACACATACGCACGTATACTCGCACACATACGTACACACATGAAGAGGGAGGGACAGAGAGACAGAGAGAGAAAGGCAAAGAGAGACAGAGAGAGACACAGAGAGAGACACAGAGGGAGAGAGACAGAGAGATATTTTACAACTACCACAACCACCAATTATATCTACACCACCACCACCAATACCACCACCAACAACAACAATAAAAAGACACAGGAATTAACTATTATTAGTGGATATCTATCATTATCAATGAACTTAATTCCTCAATAAAAAGACAGACTAACAGAATAAATGCAAAACCAGGATCAATCTTTCTGCTGCATCCAATAATTGAACCTCAATATCAAGGAGAGTCATTACGTCAATGTGCAGGTTTTGAAAACAATATTCCAAGAAAACAGACCCAAGAATTAAGCCATTATAAACATTTTAGTATCTAACTAAGTAGACTTCAAACAAAAACTAATAAAAACAGATGGGATAAAACACACTACACATAAGAGGAAACCTGCACCAAGACAAAATTTTAATTCTTAACATATATTTCCAAAACACAAGGGCTCAAACTTTCATAAAAGAAACACTACTGCAGCTTAAATTAAATATATACACTCATATACTGAGAGTGGGAGACTTCAATACTCCATTATCATCAATGGACAGGTCATTCAGACAAAAGATAACAGAGTAATACTGGAGCTAGCAGACATTACAAACAAAATGGACCTAACAGTTATTTACAGAATATTTCACACAGACAGAAATAATGTACATTCATTTCTGTATTTCATGGAACTTTCTCTAAAATTGGCTACATACTTGGACACAGAGCAAATCTCAACATATAAAAATCTGTATCATGTCAGACCACTATTAATGCTGTTATCAACAACAAAAACAACAGTATGCTTAAAAACTCTTGGAAGCTAATCATCTCTGCTGAATGAAACTGGGATGAAGAGAGAAATAAAAAATTAAGAAAGTAATAGAATTCAACAAAAATTAATATACAGCATACACAAAATCATGGAACAGAATGAAAATGGTGCTAAGAAGTATATTAATAGCACTAAATGCTCACTTAAGTTGGAGTGACCTCATTCTAGCAACCTAAAACCACATCTGAAAGATCTGTAATTGTGCTTGTCAACATATGTATCATGACCCCTTTAGTGTAGGTGATAACCCTTTCATAGCGGCTATCTAAGACCATCAGAAAACACAGATGTTTACAATGTAATTCACAGCATTAGAAAAACTACAGTTATGAGGACAGAGCAAAAATAATTTCACTGCTCTAGGTCAGGACAATATGAGGTTCTCTATTAAAGCTCCCAGCATTTGGAAGTTTGAGAACCACTGATTGAGAACAAAATAAAATATAATCACACGCAGAGGCCAAAACTGTAAGAAATAATAAAAATCAGGGCTGAAATCAACAAAATAAAATTAAAGATAATTATAAAAAGAATCAATGAAACAGAGGTTTTTCCCCTGAAAATCATCAAGACAGACAAATCTTTATACAAACTAACAAAAAGACACAGAATTCCCAAATTAACAAAATCAAAAACAAAAAGGAGGACATAACAAGAGACATGGAGGAAATACAAAGAATCATAAGGACATACTTAGAAACTTTTATTTCACAAAATGGAAAAACTAAAAGAAATGAATATTTTTTTTTTTACCGTAGGTTACTACTTACCAAAATTAAATCAAAATAAGGTAATCAACAGGTAAAAAAAAATTGAATAGATTTATAACCCCCATTGAAAGAGACATGGTAAATGAACGTCTCCCAACTAACCAAAACAAAACAAACAAACAAAAACAAAACAAAAGGAAAAAACAAAAACAAAAAACCCAACAACAAAAACCTCAGGACTAGACAGCTTTAATGGAGAATTATATCAGATTTTCTTTTTGTAGTTGTTGTTCTTGTTTATTAAATATTTTATTTATTTACATTTCAAATGGTATCCCCTTTCTTATCCTATCCTCCCTTTTCCTGCTTCTATCAAAGTACTTCCCCATGTACCCACCCACCTCCCCACCCTGGCATTCCACTACACTGGGGCATCAAGCCTTCTCAGGACCAAGGGCCTATCCTCCCAATTATGTCCCACAATGCTATCCTTTGCCACATATGTGTCTAGAGCCATGGGTCCCTCCATGTGTACTCTGGTTGGTGGTCCCTGGGAGCTCTGAAGTATGTGGTCGGTCGGTTGATCTTGTTGTTCTTCCTATGAGTTACAAACCCGTGTGTGTGTGTGTGTGTGTGTGTGTGTGTGTGTGTGTGTGTGTGTGTGTGTACAAATATTCTTAGGTTTACCTATTAATTTTAAATTTATTTTTCTCTTATTTAGATTGCTGTTGGTTTCTATTACCCAGTAAGGCATGTATAATAGAAGACAAGGAGCCATAAAAAGCTCAGAACAACATATAACTGTCTAAAAACTGATGAGATTTTGTGAAACTTCATGAGAATTATTTGATTTCCTTTTGTAACTTGATTGTTTAATGTTAAAAATAAGCTTTGTAACTGAAAACATCTTTGTTTCTGAACAAAATTTCAAACTACATCAAGAATATTGGATCCTGCTCCACTGAAGACATATCCTCAGATGTTCTAGAGGGTCCACCACTCTCAGAGCAGTTTGGAAACTGACACCATAGCTTAAGGCATCCCAGGAGATCTGCTGCACACAGGACAACTGAGCAAATGATCCTTAGCTTGTCTGCTCCACTAAAGATACCACAGCTTGAAGACATCCCAGAAGCTCCTCTGTACACAGGGTAACTGGGCAACAGACACCATAATCTGAAGACTTCTTGGGGGCCCTGTGGCATGTAGGACAACTGACCCCACAGACTACTGAAAGCCTCCATGGAGTTCTGCTGCACACCAGGAACCACAGTCCATAGGCCCTCCTGGAGATCAGCTTCATACAGGACAACTGATYGACTGCTCCTCTGGAGACCCAACAGTCTGAAGGCCTCCCAGGAAATCTAATGCAGTCAGAGCAACAGATCAGCAGCTTCTCTACCCCTCTGAAGAGCCCACAGGTGTTCAGCTACCACCAGGGCAATAGGCCTACTGAGAGACCTGAAGCACCCCAGGGGAAAAATGGCAGAATTTAGACAGAGTCACCCAGACTAGCAATTACCAGAGATAACCAGATGGCAAGAGGCAAGAGGAAGACAATAAGCAACAAAACACAATATACACAGGCATCATCAGAACCCTCTTCTCCCATCATAGCAAGCCCCGGCCGAATACACCAACAYACCTGAAAATCAGGAAGCTGACCTAAAATCATATTTCATGAAGATAATAGAATAATTTATGGAGGATATTAATAACTCACTGAAAGAAATACAGGAAAACACAGGTAAATGGGTAGAAGCCCTTAAAGAGGAAACAAATAAATCCTTTAAAGAAATATAGGAAAACACGATCAAAAAGGTGAAAAAAATTGCATAAAGTGGTTCAAGATCTAAAAGTGGAAAAAGAAACAATAAAGAAAACACAAATAGAGGCAAACCCAGAAGAGATAAACATAACTGTCAAATAAAATTCAAAACATGAAAAGTTCCTAGCCCAAAGCATCCAGAAAATTCAGGACACAATGAAAAGACCAAATTACAGAAAAATTGGGAGAGGAGAATGAAGAAACACACAAATGTAGACCTATCAAAATTACACCAGACATTTCAATGTACACTGTGAAAGTCAGAAAAACCTGGCCAGAGGTTATGCAGACTCTAAGAGAACACAAATGCCAGCCCTAGCTACTATACACAGCAAAAATCTCAATCAACATACATGGAGAGACCAAAATAAAAACAAAACAAATTCTTACAGTATCTATCTACTAATCTAGAAGGAAAACACCAACACAAGGAAGGTACCTGCACCAATGAAAAGACAAGATATTAAACATCTCACAACAAAGCCAAAAGAAGAGAACTACAAGCACATAAAGCCACCTACAAAGACAAACATATCAGGAACCAACAGTCATCTGTCTTTAATATCTCTGAATATTACTTGATTTAACTCGCTTATAAAAAGACATGGGTTAACAGAATGGATACACAAACAAGATCCAGCATTTTGCTGCATACAAGAAACAACCTTGGAAAAAGATCTAACAAGCAAATGGTCCCAGGAAACAAGCTAGAGTAGCCATCCTAATATCCAATAAAATAAACTTTCAATCAAAAGTTATCAAGTGTGATGACGAGTAAGGACACTTCATATTCATCAAAGGGAAAATCAACCAAGACAATGTGTCAATTCTGAACATCTATGCCCCAAATGCAAGGCACCCCCATCCATAAAGGAAACTTTACTAAAGCGTAAAAAAACACATTGAGCTAAATGATAATAGTGGGATAGACTTCAACACCCCAAACTCAGAGGTCATTAAAACAGAAACTAAAAAGAGACACAGTTAAACTAAAAGAGGTTRTAAAACAATTGGATTTAACAGATATCTACAGGACATTTCCCCTTTCTTAGCACCTCATGATAACTTCTCCAAATTCTAACATATAATTGGTCATAAAATAACCTTCAACCAATACAAGAAGACTGAAATAATTCCATACAGCCTATTAGATCAACATGGCCTAAGACTCATCTTCAATAATAACAAAAACAACAGAAAGCCCACAAACAACTGGAAACTAAACAACTCTCTACTCAACCAACGATAACTTGGTCAGGGAAGAAATGAAGAAAGAAGTTAAAGACTTTCTGGAATTTAATTAAAATGTTGACACATCATAACCAAAATTATGGGACACAATGAAAGCAGTGCTAAAAGAAAATTTATAGCACTAAGTGACCTGGTAAAAAAAAAAAATTGAGAGGTCTTACACTAACAAACACTTGAAAGCTCTATAACAAAAAGAAGCAAACTCACCAAAGAGGAGTATACGGCAGGAAAAAGTCAAACTCAGGGTCAAAATCAACCAAAAAGACACAAAGAAAACTATACAAAGCATCAAAAAAAAAAAAAAAAAAAAAAAAAAAAAAAAAAAAAAAAAAAAAAAAAAAGCTGGTTCTTTGAAGTAATCAACAAGACAAATAAACCCCTAGCCAAAATAACTAAAGAGGCCAGAGGCAGATTCCAAATTAACAAAATCAATAATGAAAAGGGAAACATAACAACAGAAACTGATGAAATTCAAAAAAAATCATCAGGTTGTACTTTAAAAGACTATTCTCAATAAAACTGAAAAATGGATGGTTTTCTAGACAGATATTACATACCAAAGTTAAATCAAGAGACGATGAACTATCAAAACAGGCTCTTATCACACAAGGAAATACAAGAAGTCATTTAAAACCTCCAAACTTAAAAAAAAAATCCCAAGGCTAAATGGTTTTATAAAGACCTGATACCAGTATAAATATACTATTTATTATAGTATATAGAAAGAGAAGGAACACTACCTAATTCATCCCTTGACAAAACAATTACTCTGACACCTATACAACACAAAGACCCAACCATAAAAGAAAACTTCAGATCAATCTTGCTTATGAATATTGATGCAAAAATACTCAATAAAATTCTTGCAAACCGAATCCAAGAACACAACAAAGCAATCATTCACCACAATCAAGTAGGCTTCATCCCAGGGATGCAAGGTGGATTTAATATACAAAAATCCATTAATGTAATCCACTATATAAAGACACTCAAAGAAAAAATCACATGATCTTCTCCTTAGAGAAAAAGCATTTAACAAAATACAACACCCCTTCATGTTAAAAGAACTGGAGAGATCAGGGATTCAAGGCCCATACCTAAGCATAATAAAAGCAATTTAAAGCAAACCAACAGATAATATCAAAGTAAATTGAGAAATACTTGAAGCAATAGTACTAAAATCAGGGACAAGTTGAAGATGCCCACTTTCTCCATATCTGTTCAATATAGCACACGAATTGCTAGCAAGAACAATAAGAGAACAAAATGAGATCAAGGGGAAACAAATTGACAAGGAAGAAATAAATGTATTACTATTTGCCACTGCTGTAATAGTATACATAAGCTACACCCAAAATTCTTCCAGTGAACTCCAGCTGATAAACAACTTCAGCAAAGTGGCATGATTTAAAATTAACTCAAATAAATCAGTAACCTTCCTATATACAAAGGATAAACAAGCTGAGAAAGAAATTAGAGAAACAACTCCTTTCACAATAGCCACAGATAATATAAAATATCTTGGGGTAACTAAGCAAACAAGAGAAAGACCTGTGTAACAATAATTTCAAGTCTCTGAAGAAATAAAAAATCTCAGAGATTTTCCATGCTCATGGATTGGCAGAATTAACATAGTAAAAATGGCCATCCTACCAAAGGCAATCTATAGATTCAATGCAATTCCCATCAAAATCCCAACACAATTTTTCAAAGACATGGAAAGAGCAATTGTCAAATTCATCTGGAAAGGGGGAAAAAACAGAATAGCAAAAACAATTCTTAAGAATAAAAGAACATCAGGGGGAATTACAATCCCTGACTTTAAGCTACACTACAGAGCAATAGTGATAAAAACTGCAGGATATTGGTATAGAGACAGAAACTTTGATCAATGGAATAGAATTGAAGACCCAGAAATAAAACCACATACTTAGGAAAACTTGATCTTTGACAAAGAAGCCAAAAATATACAATGGAAAAAGGAAAGCATCTTCAATAAATTTTTATTATGTTTAGGTATGGGCTTTGAATTTTAATAGTTATTGATTCTCCAGAGTCTAACTTCTTGAGTTCTTGGCATATATTAGATATTAACCCGCTATCAGACATAGAATTGGTAAAGATCTTTTCCCAATCTTTTGGCTGCTGCTTTGTCCTATTATCTGTGTCCTTTGCCTTACAGAAACTTTGCAATTTTATGAGGTCCCGTTTGTATAGAGCTAAACAAAGAATTCTTAACTGAGGAATACTGGATGGCTGGGAAATAACTGAAGAAATATTCAACATCCTTAATCATCAGTGAAATGCATATTAAAACAACCCTGAGATTATACTTCACACCTTTCAGAATGGCTAAGATCAAAAACTCAGGGGACAGCAGATGCTGGAGAGGATGTGGAGAAAGAGGAACACTCCCCCATTGCTGGTGGGATTGCAAGCTGGTAAAACCACTCTGGAAATCAGTTTGATGGTTCCTTAGAAAATTGAACATAATAGTACCTGAGAACCCAGTTACACCACTCCTGGGCATATAATCAGAAGATGGTCTAACATGTAATAAGGGCACATTCTCCACTATGTTCATAGCAGTCTTATTTATAGTAGCCAGAAGCTGAAAAGAAGCCAGATGTCTTTCAATAGAGGAATGGAAACAGAAAATGTGGTACATTTACACAATGGAGTACTACTCAGCTACTAAAAACAATGAATTCATGAATTTTTTAAGAAAATGGATGGAACTACAAAATTTCATACTGAGTGAGATAACCCAGTTACAAAAGAACACCCACATATGGTATGTACTTGCTGATAAGTAGATATTAGCCCAAAAGCTTGGCATACCCAAGAAACAATTCACAGACCACATGAAGCTCAAAAAGACAGAAGACCTAAGTGTGGATACTTTGGTCATTCTCAGAAGGGGCATCAAAATACCCATGGCTCACAGCCAACCAATGGACTGAGCATAGATTCCCCAATGTAGGAGCTAGAGAAAGGACCCAATGAGCTGAAGAGGTTTGTAGCATCATAGGAAGAAAATTAATGAGTACCAACCAGTACCTCAGAACTCCCAGGGACTAATCCACCCACCAAAGAATACACATGGCGGGACCCATGGCTCTAGCTACATATGCAGCAGAGGATGGCCTTTACAGACATCAATGAGGGGAGAGACCATTGGTCCTGTGAAGGCTCAATGCCCCGGTGCAGGGGGATAGCCAGGTAAGGAAAGTGGGAGGGGGGTTGGTGAGCAGGGGAAGGGGCATCAGATGAGGGATTTTCTGAGGGAAAACAGGGAAAGAGGATAATATTTGAAATGTAAATAGAGCAAATATCTACTAATTTTTTTTAACCAAAAAAGAAAATAAACTTATCCCAATTGGGGGGAAGGCTTCATAGAAAGAGTTGGGTAGTATTCCTTCTGTTTCCATTTTGTGGAATTGTTTGAAGAGTATTGGTATTAGGTCTTCCTTGTTGGTCTGATAGAATTCTGCACTAAACCCATCTGGTCCTGGGGTATTTTTTGTTGGGAACCTGTTAATGACTGCTTCTATTCCCTTAGGGGTTATGCAACTGTTTAGATGGTTTATCTGATTCTGATTTAACTTTGGCACCTGGTATTTATCTAGAAAATTGTCCATTTCATCTATAATTTCCAATTTGCTTGAGTATAGGCTTTTGTAGTAGGATCTGATGAGTTTTTGAATTTCCTCATTTTCTGTTGTTAGGCTTCCCTTTTTCTTCTGATTTTATTAATTTGAATACTGTCTCTAGGCCCTTTGTTTAGTCTGATTAAGTGTTTGTCTATCTTGTTGATTTTCTCAAAGAACCAGCTCTTGGTTTCATTGATTCTTTGTATAGTTCTTTTTGGTTCTACTTGGTTGATTTCTGCCCTGAGTTTGATTATTACCTGCTGTCTATTCCCCCTGGGTGTATTTGCTTCTTTTTGTTCTAGAACTTTCAAGTGTGCTGTCAAGCTGCTAGTGTATACTTTCTCCAGTTTCTTTTTGGAGGCACTCAGAACTATGAGAATTCCTCTTAGCACTGCTATCATTGTGTCCTATAAGTTTTGGTATGATGTGCCTTCATTTTCATTAAATTGTAAAATGTCTTTAAGTTCTTCTTCTTTTTCTACCTTCACCAAGTTACCATTAAGTAGAGCATTGTTCAGCTTACATGTGTGCTTTCTGGTTGTTGTTGTTGTTGTTGTTGTTGTTGTTGTTGTTGTTATTGAAGAACAGCCTTAGTCCGTGGGGATCTGATAGGATACATAAGATTATTTCAATCTTTTGTATCTCTTGAGGCTTGTTTTGTGACCAATTATACGGTCAGTTTTGGAGAAGGTACCATGAGGTACAGAGAATATTCTTTTGTTTTAGGATGAAATGGTCTAAAGATATCTATTAAATCCATTTTGTCCATAACTTCTATTAGTTTCACTGTGTCTCTGTTTAGTTTCTGTTTCCATGATCTGTTCATTGATGAGAATGGGGTATTGAAGTCTCCCACTATTATTGCTCAAGATACAATGTGTGCTTTGAGTTTTAGTAAAATTTATTTTATGAATGTGGGTGCCCTTGCATTTGGAGCCTTGGTGTTCAGAATTGAGAGTTCATCTTGGTAGATTTTTCTATTGAAGAGAATGAAGTGTCCTTCCTCGTCTTTTTTTTTTTTTTTTTGATAACTTTTGGATGAAAGTCAATTTTATAGATATTAGAATGGCTACACCAGCTTGTTTCTTGGGGCCATTTGTTTGCAAAGTTTTGTTTCATACTTTTTCTCTGTGGTGTGTCTGTCTTTGTCCCTGAGGTGTATTTCCTGTCTGCAGCAAAATGCTTGGTCCTGTTTATGTATCTGGTCTGTTAGTTTGTCTTTTATTGGGGAATTGAGTACATTGATGTTAATAGATATTAAGGAAAAGTCATGGTTGTTTCCTGTTATTTTTTTTTGTTAGATGTGGAATTATGCTTGTGTGGTTATCTTTTTTTTTCCATTTTGTGGAAAGATGATTGCTTTCTTGCTTTTTCTAGGGTGTAGTTTCCCTTCTTGTGTTAGAGTTTTCCATCTATTATAGTTTGTAGGGCTTGATTTGTGGAAAGATATTGTATAAATTTTGTTTTGTCATGGAATGTCTTGGTTTCTTCATCTATGGTAATTGAGAGTTTTGCTGGGTATAGAAGCCTGGTCTGGCATTGTGTTTTCTTAGGGTCTGTGTAACATCTGCCCTGGATCTTCTATCTTTCATGGTCTCTGGTGAGAAGTCTGGTGTAATTCTGATAGGTCTGCCTTAATATGTTGTTTAACCATTTCCACTTACTGCTTTTAATTTCGTTCTTTGTTTAGTGCATTTGTTTGCTTTGACTATTATGTGATGGGAGCAATTTCTTTTCTGGTCCAGTCTATTTGGAGTTCTGTAGGCTTCTTGTATGTTCATGGCCATCTCTTTAGGTGAGGGAAGTTTTGTTTGTTTTGCTTTTTTTTTCGTTTTTTTTTGAGACAGGGTTTCTCTGTGTAGCCCTAGCTGTCCTGGAACTCACTTTGTAGACCAGGCTGCAACTCAGAAATCCACCTATCTCTTTCTCCCAAGGGCTGGGATTAAAGGTGTGTGACACCACCTCCAGGTGGGACGTTTTATTCTATAATTTCATTGAAGAGATTTATTGGCCCTTTAAGTTGGGAATCTTCACTCTCTTTTTTTTCAATTTACCAAAATTTTATTTCTTTAAATTATGTGTAAAATTTACAACAATTTGCATGTTGGGCTTCATTTAAGCAAATTTTGAAGATTTCTAGTCAGTATCAGTGTTGTTTAAAGTTTAGTTTAGTTTAACTCAATTTAATTTAATTTATTTCATTTTTTATTTATTTGCAGCTGTTTTACTGAAGTCATTTTGCCACAGCAAGCCAAGTTTCAGTGTATTCTAAGTTTTTCCTAACTTTGAAATTATAACTTTTGGGTATGGGATTTTCTTGTGTATTTTACTCCACAATTGAGCAATGACTCAAGTGTACAGGATTTTATAAGCAGCTCGGGCGAGCTTTCTTCCAAAATAGTTTCAATATAATAATTTGTTTTTTCTTTTTTACTTTGTGTGTGTGTGTGTGTGTGTGTGTGTGTGTGTGTGTGTGT
>BDUI01008487.1:61621-72829 GCA_002335545.1 Apodemus speciosus
TTGAGGAGTTTGATTTCTTAGTCCCATTTGCAGCCTGCCAGTAGATAGTCGTTCTGAGGCCTGAAGCAATATAATTTAGGAAATCTTTAGAAAAAAGTAACACATGGTGGTGTGTTCTTTTAATCCCAGTACTCAGGAGGCCAACGCAAGAAAACCGCTTTATTTTCAAGGCTACCCTATAGAGCAAGTGCCAGGGCAGGCAGGGCTACAGAATAAGATTATTTCCACAAAGAGGAAGAAAAGAAAGAGCAGGAAAACAACAAAGAGGAGAGGCAAGAGGGGAAATAACAAGACACTAGGAATAACAGCAAGTATAAAATAGACATTTAAGATGAAAAAAGAAGTGCATGTCAAACACAAAGTTAAATATATCAGAAATAACACAAGTTCCAGAGGRGTGGGGAGTAATGCAGTGGTTTTGTTTAGGATTATTTTTCATTAGTGGGCTCTCTGCCTGACTAGCCTACACCAAAGAACCAGCACTGTCTGTATCTGTCTCCGCCCCTCGCCCTGCTTTCTGCTATGCTACGGAGGTTAGCCAAAGAGCATGGTACAGAAAGATACCTGTCCTATCAGTTCAGTTTTTGTCTTTCTCCACAAACTGGTAAGATCCAGAAGGCAAAGGCCTTTTCTGTACAGTTTGTTATTTTTCCTGCCCCCCCAAACTCAAAGAGTGTAGTAAGTATATCCCTCCATCGATATGGGGAGAGAATTAATCCAACAGCCATTCCCACCCATAGTGAATCTCAGAGTCTTCAGATGCTCAAATCTCCCACACAAAAGGACATGGTGTTTGCACTTGGCCTGTGTGCACTTTAAGTCACCTCCAGAGTGCTTATGATAGCCAGTACTGTGTTAATGACATAATACTGGTGAGGGAATGGTGGCCAAAGATATTGTTTATACACATTCACTACAGGTGCAAATTTTTAAAATATTTTGAATTTTGGATTGCTTGAGTCCATGGAGGTGCTATCTAAGGACACAGAAGACTTACTCTATCCAGGGAGTGTTATTTTACAACCATCGATAATAGTCTAGGATCTACTACTGCCAGTGGGTTTTACTTGTCTTATTTTTCATCTTTTTGAGTCTGTGTGCATGTGCATATGTATCCATACATACTGTGACATGCCTGTGGGGTCAGAGGACAGCTCACAAGAATCATTTCTCTTCCTTCCACCGTGTGAGTTCCAAAGATTAAGTCGGGTTACCAAGATTAGTGGCAAGCACCTTTATGCACTGAGCCATCTCGCCAGAACTAGGGTAGTTTGGTTTTTTTTTTAAAGTCATATTTATGGCAGAAAGTATGGCTCAGTGTTAGAGCATTTGAGATAGAAAGGAGGGAAGGACCAGAAATCGATCAAAACTTAAAAGTGATTATCTTGAAATGATAAAATAATGAGTGACTTCATGCTAATTTTCTCAATACTTCAATGCCTTTTCAATAGAATACTTAAAATTTCATGCAAATTACCAGCAAGATGCTTATGGAAAATGTGAACTGAAAAATTCAGATACAAAACATATCTACTGTGAACCAGATTTTTTTCCTGTGGGTTTGCATTTGTTTTGTTTTTTGTTTTGTTTTTGTTTTGTTTTTGTTTTTGTGTTTTGCTTTGAATGATAGGTAGAAGCTTGCCATTCTTCTGCCTCTACCTTTGGAGTGCCAGGGGAACGAGTACCCACTAGCATGCTAGGTGTTGGGTTTATTTATGTTAAGAAATAAAGGAAATATAACAATAATTTGATAATTCCCTCTGGAAGTCAAAATAACAGCTCCCATTACTTTCTCTTTCTTCCTTCCTTTTGTTTTTGCAGATTTTATAAAGGACATAAGTTACTTTTATAATGCAAGAAAATCAAAATGTTACACAGAAAAAAGCAGGGTTAAGAAAAAATAAGTTTCTATTGAACTAGGAATATAAGTAGGTTGCTGGTAGTATTCAAAAGTWTTCAAAGGGCACAAGAAGACAGTGGAGTACAAGAGGAGAGGTAGACTATATTAGTTATTTTTCTTACTACTGTGTCCAAACACCTAATAAGAACCAACTTAAGGAAGAAAGGGCTTATGTTGGCTTCCAGTTTGAGAGGCTACAGTCCACTGAGGTGGGAGAGGCATGAGGCACTGTTTACATTGTATCTGCAATCAGGAAGCAGAGGGGGAGAAAGAGGGGGGGAGGGGGAGAGGGAGAGGGAGAAAGAGGACAGGAAGTGAGGTGGCTCCCTTTGACCCACCTCATCCAGCAAAGATTCTCTTTCTAAAGSTTCACAACCTTCTAAACAGTGCCATTAGCTGGAGACCAGGCGCTCAGACACATGAGCCACTGGGGAAAGGTTCACATTGAAACCCAAACAAGGTCCTTGATGTTATTAAGGTGGTAATAGGGAAAGAAAAAAGAAGAGACCAACCACAGGGAAGGAAGAATATAATAATGAAGGAGAAGTGAAGCTGAAAAAGTAAGGTGACTCATCCTCATCTTTATACAAATAGGTGCCCACCTCACAGCCCTCTAAGTGCTAGAATAATACATTAGTGAGAAAGCCAGGGGGAGGGGATTACATGTATGTGGGAGGTAACAGATACTGTTGTGTAAACTTCCATTGTGCGTTTTTTCAAAAGGAATGAAGAAAATCTATATATTCTGAAATTTCCCTAAATGCTTCCTTAATTCTAGTCTTTTCAAATGAGCCATCTGACTAAGGATATTCATGAGTTGACTTAATTGTGCATTAATTCCATGGATTGATGGTTGACCATACTGAAAATAACAGGACACATTCTTGTGGTCTCAGAGGACTACCTGGCTAATGGAATAATAATGATAATTAGGCTGTGGTGAATCTACCACCTCACTATGAAATAGAATGCCAAATAAGAGTAGTTAGTATTCATTGAAAGCAGCATGCACATAATCAGATAAAAGAAAAGTACTTAATGAAGGCAAGAAACACTTAGTGAAAAGTCCTCTAGCATTTATTTTTGTAGGACAATAAAATAAGATGTGAGTTAGTTTTAAAATTCATAGCTTATCTAAAGGAGCACCCCAAGAGTTACTGCCTACATATAAAATTACTTCAGAGAACTGGAGACTGTATTATAAAAATGGAATGAATCCAAAGCTCCTTTTTGTTAGACTATACATTGATATATGAAAGTGCTTTTAATTAAAGATAATTAGAATAATAGTCTATATTTAAAATAATTACACATTAAAAGATGAATATAAAATGATGGGAACTTGGCTATAAAATTTTAACATGAACAATATCGAGGCATAATAGTATCTTGTCTTTATGAACATGTCTTTTTGCTAATCTGTCTTTTTACCTCATTTGCCCTTCTTTTGTCTACAGTAAAAGAAATTCTCCCTAACTTATAGACCTTGATTTAGCAGGTAGAGAAAAAAATTTATTGGAGTTATAGYTCTGTGACAAAGTTACAAACATAAATTATTCCCCATTGAAATAAAACTTTGAAGAAATGGATTCCCTAAAATATTAATGTTTAGACATAGATAGCTACATATTTAATGTAAGACACATCTGAGTGATTCTCGCATTAATAATAGTTAAAAGGAAATAGAGCTACAAAGTCCATCTAAGAAGAGATGCCTTAAGTATGACCTAGGTAGTGATAAAATGAATTACAGATTAAAACAATAAGAAACCCTCATATCCTCAATTAAGTTAGCAAGGTATTAAAATGAGGATGACCAAAACATTGCCATCATACTCCTGGCAGGGGAGACACCATGATCAGGAAGGTGGCCTGCATAGAGCCAGGATCACCCATTGCACATGGGATGTGGTGATCCCTGTGGATTTATTTCAGGATATTTGTTCACATTGTGAACCCCCAGATTATGTTATTTATTGAAAACCTGTTTCTTGTTGTGGTGCGGCTCAGTCCTTAGCACACACCTTTAATCMTCCTGACTGGCATTCAGACATGCCCTTAGTACACTCTTTTAATCCCAAACAATGAAGGTAAAGTTAGTTTGTAGAAGGAAATAGCCATGTTTGAAAGTGATGTCCAATTGAGTGGCAGATAAAGTGACGAATCAGAGAAATATCTGACAGAATAGGATAAGTCCAACTCTTGCAAGAAGAGAGAGGAAAGGGGTGTTACATGAGGGACAGTGCAGAGGGAGGAGGAGGAAGTTTTACTGGACCAGTTTTATAGAGACTGCCTCCAGAGAAAACAAGCTAGTTATAGATGAAGACAGACGGAGCCAGAAGATTAGAACAGATTGCCAGCGTTAGTTTGAGGCCTAGNCAAGAAGAGAGAGGAAAGGGGTGTTACATGAGGGACAGTGCAGAGGGAGGAGGAGGAAGTTTTACTGGACCAGTTTTATAGAGACTGCCTCCAGAGAAAACAAGCTAGTTATAGATGAAGACAGACGGAGCCAGAAGATTAGAACAGATTGCCAGCGTTAGTTTGAGGCCTAGCAGAGCAATTCAGGAGCTGAAAGAGGCCAGATTGAATCCGTCAGCTTGGAAAGGAGTTTGAGCCAGAACAGCTGAGTTGAACCAGCCAGCCTGAGCTCAGAAAGAACAAGAAAGGGTGAGAGGATTTAGCAGTAAGTCTCAGAGTTTGAAAACGTTCTAGGTCTGGGTTAGATTTACGGAGGCTAGAAGCTTTGTCCTTTCTCCGGTCTACATTTTTGTAGTGTGACTATTTTGCTTTTAAAATGAAATATAATCAATTTGATGGTAGAGTGTTTGTTTTAGTTTTTGCTTGTTAGTTTTGTTTGGCTTGGTTTTTAGGTTGTTGGTAGTGTTTGTTGTTTGTTTGTCTAAAACAGGGTTTCTCTGTGTCCTAGAATTGGATCCGTAGACCAGGCTGGCCTTGAACTCAGAGATCTACCTGCTTCTGCTTCCCAAGTGCTGGGCTTAAAGGGCTGCACTTTTGTTTTGGTTTTTTAACCACTGCAAATTTAAAAACTGTATTTATGTCAGTGCATCACACGTGTGCCTGGTGCCCACAGAGGTCAGGAAAAGGAGTCAGATGCTTAGACTGGTRGATATAGATGGTTTAAGCCTCTAAATGGATGCTGAGTACCAAGCCTGAGCCATTGTTCTTAACTGCTGAGCCATCTCCACAGCTCTGCCTTAAAGAGTTTTTCTTTTTAGGCAATGTTTTCTGCCTTCTTTTATAATGTTGCTAAGTCTCTGAAGGCTTGATAAAGCCAGAAAATCTAAAGTAAAAATTGAGAGGAAATTTTTATGTAAAATGCCTATGATGAACTGTGATGTGAAAAAAACTAATTGTTTCATCTTATATGATTTTGATTGTTCAAAATAAGCCTTGGCCTTCTGAGACATGAGTCTAAAAGCACAAGAATCAGAGACAAAAACATGATGACCTGAACTGCATCCAAATTGGAACCTTTTATGTGGCAAAGAAAACCATGATGAAAATGAAGAGACAGCTCACAAAGTGGATGAAAATTCTTGTCAGCCAGAAATCGGACACTGACTCTGTATGATTTGTGTATGAATGTACACATATACACTCTGACAACTCAACAAGACAGCTCAATTTTGTTTATGTGTCTATTTATTTGTTTATTTATTTATTGGGGTTTGGGGTTTTTGTTTGGCTGGTTGGTTAGCTGGTTCCGTTTTCTTTGTTTTTGTTTGTTTTGTTTTTGAGACGTGTCTCATTACATAGCCTTGACTGGCCTGGAACTTCCTATATCCACCAATCTGTTCTAGAAAGCATAGAGATGCTCCTTTCTCTGCCTCCAGAGTGCTGAGATTAAAGGCATGAGCCCCCATTGACTGACCCAATATTTAAAACGACATGCTTAAACATTTTCTCAACAGGATACAAATGGCAGCCAAGCCCATGAAATCCTCAGAGAAGTGCAGAGCAGAGCTACTTCCTTGCCCTGTGATGGCTAATCTAACGGCAGATGGCAGCTACAGTTATGTGGATAGAGAGAACCCTCACACACTGCTGGTATGAATGTCATTGTGGTGTGGCTGCCTTGTAAAACAGCCTGGAGATTCTTCARAAAGATAAAGCATACAATTATGATATGAGTCAACATGCATTTCTAGGAGAATGAAAACATATGTCCATACAAAAATGTACACACAAATGGTCACAGCATCTTTACACACTCAGCTCCGAAGCAGAAAACACTCCAGTGTCCACCAACAGAAGAAATGCTGACAAGATGTTCTCTCCATGTAAGGGGACACCATGTGGAGCGGAGTCCTCATACATACTACAATGTGGATGAACGTCAAGAGCATGCTGAGTTTATGAAACTGGTCACAAATACCACATTTTGTGTGAGTTTGCTACGTGAGATGTTTAAAACATGAGAAAGTCTATAGAGACGGAGCATAGGTGGGGTTACCTACACCCAGAAACAGGGACTAAGGCATGCTCATGGGGCTGTTTGGGGACAATAATGAAAGTAACCTCAAATTATTTGAATGATTTTGTTGGTTATTATTTGTGGGTAGGGCCTGGGATTGAACCCAGTGTCATTTGCTTATTGCTTGCTTGCTTGCTTGCTTGCTTGCTTGCTTGATTGATTGATTGATTGATTGATTGATTGATTGATTGACTGATTATTTTCTGTGTAGCTCTGGCCATCCTGGAACTCACTGTGTAGATCAGGGTAGCCTTGAACTCACAGAGATCCACCTACTCTAGCTGTGGAGTGCTGGGACTAAGGCATAGAACACTATGCCCAGCTTGAGCCCTGTGTCTTATGCATGTTAAACACATGCTCTGTCACTGACCTACACCCCAAGAATGGCATTCTAAAATTTGATGACAGTATTGGTTATAAAATTCTGCAGAAGTATTTAAAAATACACTGAATTTATATGGTTTAAATGGGTGAATTATACAGCATATGAATTATTTCGCTAAAGCAGGTTTGTTTGTTTTTAACAATGCCTATATTTTGACYGGATTGTAAGAAAAAAGAAAAAGGACGGGTGGCTAGATATTATGACACACCCTTATAAATCACAACACGCATCGCATCACACAAGTGAATACCCACACATAGGCACACATTCACATGATTCACAATTTCAAATTGTATCTTTAAAAGCAAAAACAATAAAGGAAGATTGCTAGCAAGTGTGTCTGAAGAATTCAGCATATAGCAATAAACCAATTAATTGTAGCTACCTTGTTTTTTTTTTTTTTTTACTTATTTTTGCCTTATGTATATGAGTGTTTTGCTTGCACATCTGTGCACCACGTGAGTGTGGCGCCCACAGAGGCCAGAAGAAGACGAACTGGAGTCACAGAAAATTGTTAGCCTCCATGTAGGTCCTCYTGAAGAACAGCCAATCCCCTTTACCACTGAGCCATCTCTTCAGCCACTCTCTCATAGGTACTTTTTGATAGTGAAATAACAGGTGGTTTTCACTTTCTTTTGTATTCGATATNTGAAGAACAGCCAATCCCCTTTACCACTGAGCCATCTCTTCAGCCACTCTCTCATAGGTACTTTTTGATAGTGAAATAACAGGTGGTTTTCACTTTCTTTTGTATTCGATATSAACWAGTGCTTATAGATGCCATTATCTAATAAAYCCTCTAGTATTAAGKGCTGATTTTATCAGCCAGTGAGGCAGAGCCACAGGACCCTAAGTAAACGCTGAATCATGCAGACCTGAGCCRCGCAGACCTAAGAGCATGCAGACCCAGGAGCGCACAGTTCCCAGTCACCATTTGCTCCAGGTTGCTGCTAACTGTTAACTGAAACCCCATGGACATTCATCTGACCTCTACACCTTAATTTCTTTTTAGGCACAAAGAACATCCTGTTGATTCCTCCATACTGGGTTGTTTTGAGCATCAATGCAGTCTGTGAAAGAGTGGAGCACAATACACGGCAGACAGCAACTCTTCAGGCAGGCTACCAARCAGGTGTCAAAAAAGTCGTGGAATTAAGARGCAGGCAGGAAGTGGTGGTGCACACCTTTAATCCCAGCACTCGGGAGGCAGAGACCAGTGGATCTCTAGAGTTCAAGGTCAGCTTGGTCTCAACAGAAGCAAKGGAAATAAAGGATCCACARCRCAAGAAAGACTGCATACCACTGCTGCCAGACCACACTCTTGTGTCAAGGTTATATGTCTGAGAGTTGGTCAGTTGTCCATGAGCAGAGCAGGGAGGACCCTTCCCAGATCATAGGATTATTACAAAAAGTRTTGGATGAAGTATTCCTTTAGTTTCTCATGAGTTTTAATTCCTAATCCTGATTATTTCTTTCTCTGAGCTCTATGGAGGCCAGTAGGTAAAACATTTCTTCCTGTTTTACTGCTATTTATACTGTTTCTTTTGCTTTATGTTTTCCTTTTTAAATTCTACACACATAAAAAAAATAATTAGCAAGGTAACATTTTTTGAGACAGGGTCTTTTTATGTAGTTCTCACTTTCCTGGAACTCGCTATGTAGACTAGGCTAGTCTAGAACTCTGCCTCTGTGTCTGAGTGCCGGCATTAAAGGAGCACACCATTGCATTATTAAATTTACACCTTGGGTTCAAAAGTATNCTCTCTCTCTCTCTCTCTCTCTCTCTCTCTCTCTCTCTCTCTCTTCTCTTCTCTTCTCTTCTCTTCTTTTGTCCTTATATTTTACTACCAAAGTGAATGGAAGGGAAGCTGAAATAGGGTGCGATATTATTTCAAAAGTAGCGAACCGGGGCTTCCTCTGCTGAGGACAGAACTTGAAATGAATTAGGTTTGGTTCAGTCTGGAGTATTAATTGGATTTAATTATTTATGAGCTCAGTATCATAAGGGTCCATGATCCTTAAAAGAACTAATCACATTTCAAAGGGCACAGAAAACCATATAAATGCAATAAAGTCTCATCGTCCATTCATCAGCCCATTATCCTGAGGTCCTGTGGAAGGAGTGATCTGTTTAATACCCAAGACACTAATCCAGGCTTTTGCATCAGACACCRTACAATGTCATTTAACTCCTACAGAGAAACAGCAAAGACTGCCCACATACCTCAACCCAACACATTTATAAAGGTACATGAATATGAGCTTGAAGACCACGAGTGAGTCGGCACAGAAGCAGTGACACAGTGGAGGGGCTTCCTGGGCACAAAAAATGACAACCAGCTATGAATTAGGGAACAGCATGCACTCTCAGCACTCGAGCCTTTGTCCCCCCCCCCCCACCGAGATGACCTGGTCTTTTGATGTTAAGGTCAAAGTTCCCTTCTTCCCAAAGAAGAGGACATGGTGTGATATGTGTCACATCCTCAGCCATTGAGTGGTTTCAGAAGTCAGAGCTAAACCAGCAGTAGTAATAAGTCACCTCTGTAAGATAAGGTATGTTTCTTCCTCCTCCTTCTTCTCTTCCTCCTCCTCCTTCTTGGAATGTTTCYTGCATAGCTTATCTCCTTAGTCATTGCTCACAGATTCCTGAAAAACCATAGGAATACGCAGGCACAGACTCAGAACCCAGTTTCATTTTCAATGTTGTAGAAAGGGCCTGTATATCATTGGGCAGAGCCCTATGCTCACCTCTGATATTAGGACAGACTGAAGCAGAAAAACTTCGCAAGCTATCCATTTTGAAAGTAATAAATAGTTTTTAAAAAAACAAAAAAACAAAAAACAAGGTCTCTCTGTATATAGTCCTAGCTAGACTGAATCTCAATATGTAGACCAAGCTGGCCTTGAACTCACAGAAATCAGTCTACCCTTGCATCCTGAGTGCTGGCATTAAAAGCATGTATAGCTGTAGATAGCTCAAGTATCTCGATATCACATTCCTTCTATGTGTTGGATGCACCAAGAATATAAAATAGTATTCTTTACTTTTTCCCAAATGTACAACCTCTGTAGAACCATAGGGAAACACTGAAACCTCAAACTTTACAAAACGAGTTACCAGTACTTTTCAGATGTATCAAGACTACACGGAGAGCAGTGGCTCACACCTTAATCCCAGGACTCTGTTGGCAGATCTCTGTRACTCTAAGGTTAGTCTGGTCTACAGAGCAAATTCCAGGCTGGCCGGGACTATATAGTAAGACCCTGTCCACAACCCACCCCCAAATAAAATCAAGATCATGAAGAACAAGACACGGCTGAGGCCATGTTATGAGTCGAAGTGATAAATGAATGAAATCTGGAATCCTGGATTCAATCCCTAGATGATGTGTGGTGATTTGAATATGTTTGGCCCAGGGAGGTGTGGCCTTGTTGGAGTAAGTGTGACCTTGTTGGAAGAAGTATGTCCTTTGCGGATAGGGTTGGAAACCCTCCTCCTAGCTGCCAGGAAGCTAGTCTGMTCCTGGCTTCCTTTGGATGAAGATGCAGAACTCTCAGCTCTTYGAGCACCATGCCTGCCCGGATGCTGCCGTGCTTCCYGCCATAATGATGATGAACTGAACCTCTGAAACTGTAAGCCAGCCCCACTTTAATGCTGTTCTTATAGAGTAGCCTTGGTCATGGTGTCTCTTCACAGCAATGGAAACCCTAACTAAGACATGGTGTTAGTAGAAAAGCAAATAAAATGTTTAAATTTGTCTGTCGTGTTCCTGGTTCTTGCTCCAGTGGGAGCATCCAGGTTCTGATCATTGAGGAGCAGTTCTATAAAACATTATTAGAGGAAGCTAATGAAGATTATACTTTCAGGGCCATTTTTGTGACCCTAAATCTATAATTACTTTAAAATAAAAGATACTTAAAAATCTGGGCCCAATACCGTTTTAAACAACCAATTAGCGACCACTTGTTCATTTGCTCTGTTATGATAGGCTGCCAAGGCTTTCTTATGTGGTCTACAGGCAGTTGAGGGTTTCCATTTCAACTGTAATTTCTGAATTCAGTGGATTTTCATCTTTATTATTCTCCACTAAGCCCTGAACTCTGCTGTGTTTATGGCTATGTCAGCTCTTTCATAATTAAAGTGACACATGTGAGCTTCCTCTCCCTCTGTCTGATCCTTTGGTAAGGACCTGGTGAGCTCTGTCTTGTTTACAGAGTCTGTTCTGGCTTGGGTATTCATTTCTCTATTGGTTTTCTACTTTGGGCAATCATTAATTTCATTTTCATTTTTTCCCAAGTCTATCCTATCACTTTTTCTTAGTTCTTAGGCTGAACGCTTTGCTCATTCATTGATCATCTGTTTTATTTACTATTGTGGGAAAGGTCATTTTCGTCTAGTTCCATTTGACTGCATTGAGCAAGCTTTAG
>BDUI01008488.1:28033-70424 GCA_002335545.1 Apodemus speciosus
CCTTGACTTTCTATAGCCTTTAAGTATGTGGAAACCTCTGTTCCCTCTGCTGTTCCCAAGAACAATTAAGTAAATCAGACAGGTAACGACAGCCGATAAAGTATTGGGCAAATGAAAAGCCGCATTAAAAAAATAAACTCATAATGCCCACACAGTAAGACGCACAGTGCGAATAACAACCGTGAGTTGCATTCAGCAGGATCTCTAAGCCTTTTTGCCTGGGAACTTTGCCTCGTGAAGCCTGTTAATCTGTGTCCTGAGCTCTGCCTTAACTTCCCCCTAACTCTTCTCCTTGCCCTCCAGATGCTCAACCTGTTCGTGGCTGTCATTATGGACAACTTTGAGTACCTGACTCGAGATTCCTCCATCCTGGGGCCTCACCACTTGGATGAATTTGTCCGTGTCTGGGCAGAATATGACAGAGCAGCATGGTGCGTAGGCCACCCAGGAATTAGGGGCTTTTAGATTGGAGTCGCTCGAATACTTGCCTGTTAATAAAAGGRAAGGAAACACCTCTTGGTTATAGCACAYAGAAGAGGYGTTGGTATCAAAGCATTCACCAAAATCTCCTCTTCCTGGGCATTCTATACCACCTCTTTCTTTCTGTGGCGGGCTGTACCCTTGTTTGCCAGCTTCGTTATACTCTAGATTGACTACACAACCAGGGGAGCTTCCAACCTCCCCCCTTTTTTGCTATGAATCACTAAGAAGTTTCGGGCCAATGGGACATATCTAGCCACCATTAGTGCTTTTCCTTCTCATTCTTTTCAGCATATACAGTTAAATAAAACACTGGTATTATATTTCAAATAATCAAGTAGGTGGCCCTTCCAACAGATGCCCTCTAGACTTACGGGCTTTTATCACATGAAACTGAGTTAAATGGCAGGAGCTGGCAGTGCTGACCTCTTTCCCGTCCTTCACTGTCCAATAGCTGCGATGTGATGTGACATCTAGACTTTAGAGCAGGGGTCAGCAAATTACCACCTGCCAGTTCAGTTTGTCTCACCRCTTTTACAAAGGAGGTTTTGTAGAGGTACAGTTACAGCCATTTGTTTTATCCATTGTCTATGGCTGTTCTTGCACTAGAGTGAAACACTGAATAACTGGGACAAAGATGGTCTGACCTTCCAGCTCAAAATATTTACTATTAAACTATTGTCAAAAGCTTCACTCTTAAAAATACGACAGTGTTTTCGCCCTTGCTGACGAGGACAGTATGACATTCTATGAATGAAAAGCTTTGCTGGCCCAGGTCAACTTAGCTTCCGGGTCTTCAGTCACCACTCTCCCCATTCTGGTCCCCCTCTGAAAATACTTCAGGACATGCTATTCTTCACAGGAGTGGACCACCGTTGCTTCCACCTGATACTCCCTTCATGATGTGCGACTTTCCCCAAATCCACCCAACTGTGAAGCTGCTAAACCTGGGTTAACTGGTTTCAGGGTGGATGGGTGAATTAGAATTCCTTTCCCCTGTGTAATAATGATCTAGGCATGGGGCTATGTAAACCCTGTTACAGCGGCTAAGCAACAGATTTTCCTTGCTGGACTCAGTTTCCAACAAAGAGTTTTAGTATGCAACCAGCAGTGGCTTGGAGGACAATGATGCTCAGCCTGAATCTCATCAGTTTTCTCACTTTGGACAAGTGACTTAACGCTCTCTCAAGTGGTGGTAATGAGACCACCTGGTGTGTTTGTGAGCATGTTATTATATTGTGCATTCTGTTGTTAGGAACTTGACGACACTGGTATGTGAACGCAGCTCAGAAATGAGAATTGCCATCTGAAAAACATTTATGGCCTTGGTTTCGGAGGCCTAGTCACTCACCTAACTGAAGAAAACTATCTGCTATCAAAGGATGGTGTCAYGTATCTAGCCTCACTCAGACATCCTTGGCTCTCGGAACCAGCACTTCCTTTGGTTTTATTTCCCCTGTGGCTCTAAATGCCAAGTGCATGAAAGATGCCCCACTTTGTTGCGGCTGCTGGTAAGAGGCTCCAACAGGACTAATCATAAGACTCGGTCACATGAACTGAGCAAAAAAAAAAGCAGAGCGGAACTCCTTCTGTCATTTTGAATGTCTAGAGAATTACTAATTATTCGGGTTACATTTTATTTTGCTTTCTCAATGGAATAAGGTTGTTGAGAAGAAACCAGCAAAAGTACAATGAGTCGGGGTCTTCATAAGAAGAAGCAATGGATTAAAAGCCACTATTTACTACTCTTAAGAAGCAAAAATAAATTGACACATGGTTACTTTCCATCATTTCAAGGGGTAAGAGACTGGGCATACTGGTGAGATACTGTCTGGAAAGACACAAGACAAATCAGCAGCGAGTCAGGAAAAAGGCTAGAAAGAGTGAAGCTGAAGAAAACATTTGTGTTGCTATGGCTTCCCAAAAGGATGCTTAGATGGAGATAGTGTGCTCATTGTTTCTATGGGAACCTCCAGCCTGGTCCATGGTGCATACAGACCTTCAGACCCCACCATGGCTTCCTTGTTCTGGTCCCTGACAGGGAAGATGTTTTAACTACTGAGAAATTAATCCTATGCCAATTATTCCATTTCCACAAGAAGCCAGAAGTTTCTTGAAGGTTCCTGGAAGAAAAGGTTATCAAAAAAAAGGTCACAGTATTCCTGGAATTCTGCAGGATCAATCTGAAGCCTGAGTGGCTGGAATGGAGCTACAGAGAAATATTTCTGGGGCATCTTCCCAGATTGTGTTTTGGACATGGATCCCAGCAGGCTCCTGTGGAACAGGGCAGAGTTTACCCAAGCTGAACTCAGTATAAGTCACAGAGAGATCCAAGGCCCTTTCAAATTCTCTCATGCAAACTCTGTTTCTTGCTAATTAGCCTAGAGGGAAATTTGTCTCTCACAGTCTACAGGAACATGCTGACTCCCCACTGCCCCTGACAGGTGGCCCAGAGTAACTGCCTGTAATCAGGACAGGAATGAAAGCAAAGAGTTCTGTAGTCCACACGTTGGCAACCTGACATCTGCTCTAGACAGTGGCCAAAGACCTACCGGCTATCTGTTTGCTCTTAGAAACCTAGCTGGAGCTTGGGCTCCTCAGGTCAGGTGTGAGCCACACGGGTATTTCTGGGTACTTTAGGCATTAAGTAGTTGCTTTTGATATTAGATGGACTCCGATTTCCTGAGAAAATTGGGAGAGTAGTTTGGCAAGGTGTTAGTTCTCTGGTTCTCATCATTCTGGTCTGATTATGTCAGGCACCACTAAACTGCCCTTACCTCTTTGGGGGCAGTCCCTGCAGGGAGAAGCCATTGTTTCTTCCCCATTCTTTCCTGAGTATCTTATTAACCCACCTGTGCTTTCTTTACAGCGGCAGGATCCCGTATAAGGATATGTACAAATTAGTGCGGGTGATCTCGCCTCCTCTGGGCCTGGGAGAGAACTGCCCCTACAGGGTGGCTTGCAAGGTTTGCCTCCCAGTCCTCAGCCATGACCTGCAGTGGGATGCAGCATCTAACCCTCTCCGCCCTCTGCTCCACCACCACTGCGCCACATGAGGGAACCTTCATGTCGCTTTCCTTTGAGTTTAAAGAGGCCCAACCCCTCCCAGAACCAGCAGCTGCCATGTAGGGAGAAGGGCACGTTTTATGGTGAAGGCGAAGGAGAGTTAAAGACGTGATACAAAGGCCATTAGGAGCTTTCCTTTTTTTCCACACATATATACTGTTGTGCGCCTACACATACACCCCCCAGTTTACTTTAGTTTATACGTTCTACCAAAGGGCTGTCCCCTTCTCAGGGATGCAGAAATCCTTTAATCAAGCAAAAGGGGTTCTGATTTCCCGTCACGAGACTTTCATTTTCATTGAACCACATGAGTCCATCACAGTCATCCCTACCCCTGCCAACCCTCACAGAACCTGGGTGCTTTTACCAGGAGCCGTAGGACAGAAGGGAAGAGGGCAACGGGTGAACGTAGTTTAAAAAGCACAGAGACTCAAATTACCTCAACAGACACAGAAGGACCTTGAAGTGATTATTTAATGCCTTTGGTGCCTGCCAGTCACACTTGTAAAGGGTCTGCCATAATTGTCAAGTCACTACTTCTTGGTTAGACCAGAGAGGTTCAGAGATAGAAGGTTCTGCATGACTCAGGATACTCCGTATCCTAGTCACTCTACCAAGCCCAGGACCGCTAGATGCGAACCCTGCTTCAGGTGCTATGGGAGGAGAGCAGAACGCTGCTCAGGCAGCAGAAGATACAGGCTCAGGAAGGCTGTCTGCCTAGGTGATGGATGGAGCTGACTTGGGATGGTGACCCTGATTCTGAACTCAGGAGGCTGAACAGCTGCCTCTGCTGAGACTCTTTAAACTCCACCCCAGTGAAACCTGCAGCCGCATGTGAGAGAGCTGGGGAGGGTAGCATGGCATGCAAGATGCTCTTCTTCCTCCTGGTTTTGTTTCTTCTGTCCCCAGCATGCCATCGACCTGGTGCATGCTGGGGAATAAAGAGCACTCTTGTTCACGGAGCCAGGTGGAAGCAACGGGGCCAACCTTCTGACCAGCAACCTCAACCCACCACTTTCAACGCAAGCCGCCGCGCCTCCTGCTGCACACACACCACAGAGGGGGGGATACACGACGTTCTGCCTGTGGGTTCAGGGCAGGCCTGACTTCTAGGCCAGCACCCCAGCCCCAGAAGGGGCCAGAAACTCCCACCCACGGCTGGAGCACCGTCTATCCGGTTTATACCGCTCACGCACAGCCCTGGGAATTGAAGACATGCTTGTGTGTTACTTTGGGGTTAGATGCAGTGAACCACAAAGCCAGCGCAGCACTAACCAAGGAGGAGACAGTGAGCCCCATTCTCGACCCCTGTCAGCACCTTCTGACTGTGTCTGTCAGGGGAACTAGAGGTTGTAACTAGCGTTCCCGGGTCTGTGTGGGGCGTGATATAAATCTGCACCAGGACGGAGTCACTTGTATGATTTGCCTTGATTAACAGGTCTCCTGTTCTTTTCCTGTTTGTCCATTTTGTTTGTTTTTCTTCTGTTTCCTGTATTACTTTGTTTTGGCTCTCTGGGAATGCTGTTCCTCTCTCCTACACGTCTGCATCCTTCCCTCCACCCCCTTTTCCTGTCCCTGCCGCCCCTCCCGCCCCGCCCATGTCCCACCCCTACTCACCACCCCCATGAGCAGTGGCCGCATCCATTACACTGAGATGTATGAAATGCTGACTCTCATGTCACCACCGCTAGGCCTCGGCAAGAGATGTCCTTCCAAAGTGGCCTATAAGGTAGACAACCCCTTCCTTTGTTCTGGGCTAGAGACCAACAGGAAATGGGATCCAGTTGTGGGGAGGACATACTCTGGGAGGAAGCTGGGTTGGGGGCGTGGAGATGGGAGGCAAGGAGTCAGGAGTCAGGAAGTTCATAAGATGGAGTCGTAAAGGATACAGGAGTGGTGCTCGTGCTGTTCACCGTGGACCTTTTATTGTGTTGCTGTGTTCCTACACGTGTGTGGCTTCTTGTGAGTGGGCTACTAGAAAGGTGCTGCTAAGTGGTGCGTTTCCTTTGAAAGGAGGCAGAGTGGTGGCCGGGGAGGAGTTGGATTGGAAAGAAGGAAGCCTAGAACCAAAAAAGCTGAGGAAAAAACAAATGGCTTCATTCGTAAATCAGGGAAATAATGGAGCAGTCACTAAGGATTATTCTAGAAGACATTTTTAGAAGGAAAACATGTAACAAATTTTTCCCCTGTGATGTTGGAAGGAACAACAGCATAGCTTCCTTCTAGACACAAATACCAAAGAGGACCATGCCTACCATTTTACAACTGACAGGAACGTAGCTTTCTTTCCCCAGTGCCTTAAAGAAGGCAACAACAGGCACGAGATTTGTTCAGTTCGCTTTGCCTTCTTAGCATGACCAAATGGTGGGTAGACTCCTTGTGGTCATACAGCAGCATTGTCCACTGGAGTCATTCGGATGCTCACAGCTTTGGGGCCAGGCATTTTCTTCACCTATCAGTAATAGTTACTGTTAACTCCTTTGTGTATAGACTGGCCCAGAACTACTCAAGAGCTTTCTCATTCACCTAAGCACACGTCATAGCAATGTTGCCACTACCACAGAAGTAAGAAAGATGGAACTCAGACACAAACAGAGAAAGAGCCTTTACACTCTAACACATTTGTCTCTAGAGTTGCTTTAGGCAAGATGATCTAGTTGAGCATTAGAGTGTGGCTTGCGAACAACAGGCTCCAATCATTACCAACCACTACCACCAGGATGACAGTTCTGCCAGAGACCCTGCTGCTGCTGCCTCCAAATAGTCTTGCTCCAGAGAGTATCTCACTGGAATGTAGGCCTTAGGAACCCTCATCCCYAAGTGCATGGCTCCTTGCACACAGCAGAGGTGATGGTATCTTTTTCCGATATCCACAAGTATCACACAGTGGGGAAAGACTTCCTGGGATAAGGCCCTGATAGAATGAACTGGGAGAGGAACGGGAGGAGAGTCTCACAAATTCCTAAAGCAAGATACTCTCTGAAAGTGGATTTGGCCATTTCAGTTGGATCCCTTCCTCTGGGTGAGGGGAACAGGGCCTGCCCACTCTGCTCCTGCCTGCACCCCCTTCTCTGACTCTGTCTTCCCTGCGCTCCTCATCCCCCTAGAGCCTGTTTGCACTCTCCCCCCTGCCCCTCCTGTTCCTCCTCATCCCTTCGATAAGTTGGACTTATTGCATGTTCAATCATGTGCTGGCAAATTCCATCTTTTAAAGACTCAAAAAGGGGGCACCAGGATACATCTTTCAAGTGAGATGAACAGAGCCAAGTCTCTCCCCCATCTTTCCATTGACCTTGGGGACGTTTGAGGGACAAGTAGAAAATAGAGAGTACCTACCTCTGTCGTAGGGAGTGGAGTCACCTCTCAGAGCTGACTCTGTTCCCTAAGGACGTGACTTCAAGAAGTCACGTCCCACCTCTCTGGGAGATAGATATTCCTAGCACTCCCAATGGGAAGGGTTGTAAAGAATGGATAGCAAACCCCCTTTTCTTGGCATTTGGCATCATTCCCTAGACAAAATAGCAGCAAATGAGCTTTAGTGAGAGGCGGGGAGAACCAGACTGGGGTGGGGATGGGAAATCCTTGCCCTTCTTTTCTGTCTATGCATTTAACCTCTGCACTTTCCTTCCCCTTTTATTTTTAAATCAAGGTGTCTTTCAATATATTTGGTTTTTGCCTGCTCTTTCTCTTTTCTCTTTCACACAGAGGTTGGTCCTGATGAATATGCCAGTGGCTGAGGACATGACAGTCCACTTCACCTCCACTCTTATGGCTCTGATCCGGACAGCTCTGGACATTAAAATCGCTAAAGGTCAGATTAGTAGGGGAAGGAAGGAGGGTTGCACCCTATGCTATAATCCGTGCAGCCTGCTATAGGACGGAGCCATCTGAACTACTGCCTAGCCAGGCATGCTCCCGATAAGGCCGTGACCTGGTTTTACCTCTAACTCAGTAACTTGAATACTTGCCCTTTCTCTAGTAAAAATAAATGGCTTTATATTCCATGCCTGACATGTCCTAGCATTCTAGAAATATTTGTTGAGCATAAAAATTTTAATTCTGTAATTTTTTCCATAAAGCATCATTTTTCCAAAGTCTTGGGAAACATCTATAGCAGGTGCCAATAGAGTGGACACTACTATACTTTGCCCGTCCTAATTGCTAATTCAGTGGTCTGGGAAAGAAACCGTCTGTGACGTCTATACAGACCTTTAGTCTGTCTTCTCCTGCATTTTTAAAAGTCAGGTCTCAGCCGGGCAGTGGTGGCACACACCTGTAATCCCAGCACTTGGGAGGCAGAGGCAGGTGGATTTCTGAGTTCGAGGCCAGCCTGGTCTACAGAGTGAGTTTCAGGACAGCCAGAGCTACACAGAGAAACCCTGTCTCAAAAAAAAACAAAAAAAAAGTCAGGTCTCTTGGACTGTATAGTTAGGGCCGGAAGGAATGATGTGTGTTAATGAAAGAGGAGTTTTCCTTATGGATGTCTTCATTTCCCTCTCTGATATACTAAGCACCCAGGAGGCTGTTAGAATCAGTGAGGAAGTCGATCTTGGTCTCAGTCTCAGATTGCTGGGGAAGAATATGCGTGAGTCACTGAAAATAGGAGCCAGAGTGTCTTCTGCTTCCTCAGCAGAAATGCTGGTGCTGCCAGGTCCTCTGCCACTCAGTGCTGAGATTTCCTCTCATTATGTGAGGTGCCGTGCTGAGTCAGCTTCTGCCCCCACCCACTCCTGGTCGTCATTATTCTGTGCCTGTTCTGATTGGGTTATTAATAATTTATCTTATTCTAGGTGGTGCAGACAGACAGCAGCTAGACTCAGAGCTACAGAAAGAAACCCTGGCAATTTGGCCTCACCTGTCCCAAAAGATGTTGGATCTGCTAGTGCCCATGCCCAAAGGTGTGGTGGCTCCTCCTTCTAAGTGTGCTTGTCAGTGTGGCCCAGCATGCCAAGGCCACATCTTTTAGGGAAACCAGAGTGATCAAGGCCATAAGGGAAGGTCACTCCTTTACCATTAAAAAAMTAAGTCCCCACTTCTAAAGTATTTTTACTCATAATTAATTGGAACTAACTTTTTAAGACAGGTTATTGCTTTTGTGAATGAGATCTCTCTGGGCACACAGATCTCTTCCTCCACATAATACTGTTCAGTAGGCCCTTGTGCATTTGGGAAAACGTGTTGCTACTTAGGCATGAGTATCTGGGATGATGGGAGGTGGTGCTTACTAATGTCTTTCTTACCATCTGGTGAGCACTGCCTTCATTGCCTGGGTCTGTCCATTCACTTTGTGTCCTTGGAGTTTTAATAAACATAAGGTGCATGAGTAACAAAGAGCAAAGCTGCTTGGAGAGTGAGCACAAGAGCGTATGCCCATCTGTATCCTCACTCATCTCATGCTCCACTTGTGCTTCTAGCCTCTGACCTGACTGTGGGCAAGATCTATGCAGCAATGATGATTATGGACTACTATAAACAGAGTAAGGTAAAGAAACAGAGACAGCAGCTGGAAGAACAGGTAAGGACCGCTGAGAACACATTGAATAAACATGGTCATGAATAAACATGGATTTCAAGGGAACAGGTTGCATGTATCCCTATACCATACCCTAAAATGGTGGTAAGGGGTTCTGAAGTTCAAGAGCTTTCTAGTGAGGTGGGATTAGAAACCCTATGAACCTTTTAAAAGGTTAAAATAGTCAAGCAAGGAATCAATCTTCTTTCTTTGTCACTCATGTAAGTTGTGTCTTTCTCATAGCAGTCCCCACAAAGTCACAGGAATTCTTTGTCTCCACACAGAAAAATGCACCCATGTTCCAGCGCATGGAGCCTTCATCACTGCCTCAGGAGATCATTGCTAATGCCAAAGCCCTGCCTTATCTCCAGCAGGACCCCGCTTCTGGCCTGTGAGTAAAACCACATGAAGGGTCCACGGGACTCCTGTTTGCATTCTGCCACTGTGGYGCAGGCCCAGGAGTCCTGCTCTGAGCCAGTTCCYTTCTGAGGCTGACTATCTCAAAATGGCTCGTCAGCAGGAGTAAGAGAAATAAAATGAGCCAGCCACGTGTAATGCTATATCCAGCATCAGAGACAGTAGATGCGGCAAAAGGCCAGTAGCAAAAGGTGCTGACTCACGTTATAATGCACTAACGCCTTAGCTATTGTTCTGTTGTAGAGAATTATCATCCCTCAAGGGTTTAATGTCCTCTCTCAATGGATCTAGCTGCATAGATGCTATGGTTGCTGACCATAAAGGGGGAAGAGAAGCAACAGTCACTGGATTCTTCGCCCCTGGGGATGACAGTTCTAGCAATACTATTTGCTCATCACTCTTGATTCTGCTGGACCCTGGCGATGTATATATTGATATCACCACTTTTTCAAAGATCAGACAGGGACTATGACTGGGAGAAAGCAGCACCTAGGTTTTTAAAGCAGTTATTTCTTAAATTAGTTATTTCTGATTCTTGAAGCTTTCTTCTGTATCTTATACTCTCTAATAACCAAAAGGACCTAGTAAACAGAATGAAACCCTTAATGACAGAATGGTCTATTGCTTCCAAGGCTTACCTCCTGGTTGACTGTTAGTCAGAAATGATCTCTCATAGCATACATATCCCATTACATCATTGTTTTCCTGTGGTCACCAAGTGGGGTGTGGGAGCCAAAGAATGCATGCACCTTTTCTCAATGGAAATGAAGTTTTGTGGTTGGATTAAAGCAAGTATTGCTTGTAGAAGCGGGAATCACTAAGAAGGACAATTCCACTAATGATCAAGAAAGGGATACCAAGGGTTTGGGAATGAGACCTCCACTGGAGCACTTTTGGGAAGTGCTCAAACCATTCATTTCTTTCAGGCTGTGGTATAAGAGCTTTGTTTTTGCAAATCACTTCCTGACTTCATAATCTAAGAAATTTCAAAGAGAAGAACATGCACAGAGTTATCTTTACAAACAATTTGGTATGATCAGAGGGCAGTTTTTGGATGCTCTGGGCCCCAGAAAACAAGTAGAAATACATTTTATTGCTCTGTGGAGTAGAGAAAGAGGAAGGTATGACTTCAGAAATGGGGTCTCCTCACTGCAAGGCTTTGTGCTATTTTTTTCATGAGTCCTTGATCTATTAGTGGAAGATATCCCTTTGCCCTTACATCTAGATCTCTGTTTTGTCTAGAATTTCTACATAAGCCAGCCCACATCATGGGCTCATCACTCTGGCTCTTCTTCCATATGTTTATAAATTCAAGTTACTCACTGATTTTACCAATATTTTTTTAGAACAAATTTGGACTAAACATTGGCACTAGCATTAGACATATTGGTGATCAGGTCATAGTCCCCAGGGATACAAATCTGGAGAAGGGAAACTATGGAGTGATAGATTAAATGTTGGAGGGCAGGACATTGTGTTGCCATGAAAAGGAAGCCACTTATCTCATTTGAGACCTTGGTGTGGGGCGGTAGGGTGTGTCCTCAAGGAGGAAACAAGAGGATCCAGAGGTGAGCTCTTCAAGAGGTAAAATGAGGTAAACTAAGGTACCTATGGACTACAATTGGAGTAAAACATTCAAGAAAGGTGACTGCTGCTGTGTTTGGAGAGCAGCACAATGACCAGTCTTGGAGGGCATTCTAAGCCATGATAAAGAAGTTAAATTTTTGTCTTAAAATAATGGGGCTTTATGTTTCAGAGTGACATGATTAGATTTGTGCCTTGTAAAATTCATTTATAAATTCAATGTAGATTTACTGGATCACAGGGGAAAATTCTAGGGAAGATTCTAGAGATGATATCATTTAGTAGCTTGCTGTGGTTATATAAATTATTGGTGGCAGTGGTTTGAACAAGCAGGCTAGAAGAAGTGGGTAAGCAGGGTATTTCGTAGGGAGAATGGATATGATTTAGGAATATGTTTACTATGAGGAGTAAGGGAGGGAAAGGAATCGAGAAGAGATGTGTGCTTCAAGTTTAAGCCTTCAGGTGGATAGTGCTACAGGCTGGTTCTTTAGAACCATCTGTGTCTTGAGAGCCAGACACTCATTTAGAGAGTGCTTGGGTTACAGTGGTGACCATGGGAGGCAGAGCTTGCTCACCACCCATACACCAAGTGACCTTACAACCAGAGATCCAGGCCTTAAATTGGGAAAACTGGCAAGGAAAAGAGTCATGGTTTTCAAGTAGGATTGTGATAAATTCCAGAAAGAAAAAGAGTGGCATGAGATGAAGGCATGCATGCAAGAGTTCTGACAGAGATTGAGACTATTTTCTTAAGGAAATAACTTTTGGTATGAAGACTCCAAAGTATATGGAAAGAGTTTTGTGGGAAGCAGATGTAGCCTGGCTATTATTACATTCATCACCTTAAAACCGCATATACATGGACTTCTGGGAGCGAAGGACAGGGAGGCCAAAGGAGGCTGGCGAGGTAGGAACAAGAGCATGGGAGCGGCCATTTTTAAAGAAGGTTATCACTCTGAGTTCAAATTATTTAACCATGGGGTTGTTTGGTGATTCCAAGGGTCCTGTAAATATTTTTTTCTGTTTTTCTAACAAAATACCTCAGACTAATAGGTTATAAAGAATAGAAGTTGTATTTGGATGATAACGTTGGGTCTTGGGAAGCCCCAAAGCATGGTGCTTTATGTGATGAGGGCCTTCCAGTTTTATCAAATTGTGTGAGAAGAGACAGAATAGCCTTGTTAGCACAGATATGTGGGTCTTCTTGTGATGAAGACTGTAAGTGATGTACCATGGGAGCTCCGCCTTCATGGGCGCATCAGCCCTAATTATCTTCTGAATGGTTTACTTTTATATAACTTTAGAAATGGAATCTCCAACACATGAACCCATAGGAGGTCTTCTCCACCTATTAAAGAGTTAACTGTTCTCTCTAGAACTCATGGGCCTATGTGCTGCCATACTTGCAATGTCCCTCTTGTTCCCTTGATTTTCAGAAGACACATGAATGAATGAATGACATTTAGACAGGTAATGTCAATATGAATCACTCTATGAAAGTTTTAAAACTCTGCTAACACTCTCACTGTCAGGGGTCCACCAGCTGATTCTCTTCTATCCAAACCTCTCTTTCAATACTAAATCTAGTATGATTCTACTGATTGGCTATATTTTAAAGTAAGTAGTTTTACTTGTTTGCTCCTCTAATTTTCTATGGGATGCAGAGTCTTCAGGAGTAGACTGTTAGGAGAAAGGCCTCCTGAGAGATGGTGTGTCATCTTGTAGGCCCACAACTTTTCAGGGAGTAGAGCAAATAGCCCTGGCCTCTGCCCTCTTTCCCCAGAGTCATGAGGGCTTGCTTGCATTCTTGCTTAGGCTAAAGAAAACTGCTACCATATTGGTAGCAGTGAATGACAACAGAAGCCAATGTTTCAGGAAGGGTCACTGGATCACCATGGATACGATTGTATAGGAATTGCTGAACCAAACTGGCTCGGCAGTGATCTACCAGACCACTCCCTGTACATTTCACTCAGCAGTGTTTTTCCCTATCTCATCTTTAAATCTTCTCCCACATAGCAAGCAACACAGGCAGATAACCCAACCACCACCTCTAAAGTCATCTTCCAGTTCGTGAACCAACAGTGACAGTGAACAGCACAGASAAACCCTTTAGGAGTGTTCATGGAACTGAATTGGAAAGAGTTGAGCCTAGCCATGGATGCTGGCACAGTAAAACCATTTTAAAGACTATGAGTGCTTAATATTTAAACAAGCTGTTCACTGTTTAAACTCTGGCATTTTTCTGCCCAATGAGGGAAACTCAACAGAAACAGGTTTATACTCTAGCACTGGTCTTCCATATGGCTGAGTGTGACAAATGATGTCATTTGTCACAGATATGCTGGTCGCCAGCAGAATGATGAATGATTCCAAATGCAGGTTGAAAACACCAGTTTCTATGTTTTCTTACGCTTTCTTAAACATCTTCTGTTCTAAGACCAGCCACCTGCAAAATCAACAGATTTATAGACCAGCCGAGAGTGCAGTGTGCAGCCCTCATTAAGGAGGTCTTCTATGGGAGGGGCTTGCTAGTGGGAGTTATAGCATGCCTTTTTCTCTGTCTCTCATTACCTCTGAATTTGACATTGCTTTTCAGGAGTGGTCGGAGTGGATACCCTTCAATGAGTCCACTCTCCCCTCAAGAAATATTCCAGTTGGCTTGTATGGACCCATCGGATGATGGACAATTCCAGGAACAGCAATCTCTGGTGAATGAATGAGTACATGACCTCAGAAGCATTTCCTTGGTCTCCTGATCCCCTCCATCCTATTTTCAGCCCCTTCTTACCTAGTTTCTGATGTCCACTGAGGATGTTCCCTCTTAAAGTTTTAAAGTCTCAGAGGGCTCTTCTCTCCTGTGGGGGAATTATGTTTCTTCAGATCAAACCCTTTTAATTTACCAAAATTTGAAGCAAATATATAAAATCTTGCCTATGATAGCAAGCTTTAAGACAGTCTGATACAATGAGTGGTATCTATGCATATTGTGTGCTATACTACTGAGTGCTGCTTATAGGAATACAGGAATGTCTGTAGCATCCTTGAGTGAATACTCCTCTAATACTTAGTGGCTGTATCTGCAACAATGACTAGCTGTCTGACACGACATATGGAAGACTTCACCATTTTTGTTATGTATGAGCTCAGGCAAATTTCTTCAGTTATACTTTTACAAGGTCACATACATTCTAAAAAACTCCTAATGTCATTTTCCTGACCACAAGATAAGTTTTTCATGAGTCTGGATGGTAAAATTTATGAGAACCCTATTGAGTCAAGTTCAATCTATGAGAAGAGAGCACCAGTTAAAAATTTGGCTTTACTATTGCAAAAGCAAAAACTGATTGCCAAACTAATCAATTTTGCAATTATTCCTAGTTTGGGAGCCATGAGTTCCAAGTTTCCTCCCAGGCCTAATTGGATTGGATAGAGCAAGACAAAACCTAGTTTTTGCAAATGTCTATACAACCAGTTAATATTATGTGAGCTGAGCCTCATTGCTTTACATTTATTTACTGGTGACCTTTTTCTTCTCCTTTGTCTCATGAACCCTTCTTACCACTACTATATATCCCAGAACCATGCCAAATGGATGATGATGATGTTGATGTGTTGTGTGTGTGTGTGTGTGTGTGTGTGTGTGTGCACGCGTGCGTGTGTGAGCATGTACAAATTTGTGTGATAAAGTAGGTGCTCTATAGAGAGGAGTAGCTCGACTGGATAATTCTGTCTTCTGTGGTTGCTGAGACAGAAGGTCATGAATAGTTGTACTGGAAAGACAGCAAGGTCAGTTATCCCTGGAATACTGAACATCTTGTCTAAGGATGTTCTTGGTAGAGTGGGTAGAGTTTCTGACAATAATTACCCTTTTCCCCTGACGGTTTTAGCACTAAGACCTAGGAACTAAGTTGATATGGATAGCTTGATTCTGAAAATTCTTCTCAGCACTTTATGCCTTGCCAACCTAGTTGATAGGTATGGTGGAGAAAACTCTCAATAATGTGTCTTTCCCCCCACCCCCAGGGACACTTGACTACCTCATCATTTCTGTGAGTTTTCCCAGGCTGAGATGTAGCGCCAGAACTTTTCGGATTTGTGTTCATCTTGTCGGTGCCGGTGTCTGTAATTTAATTCAGGTGTCAGCCATGCAACACACTCACCACTGTCTACTTTTGCCCATCCCTCTGGGTCCCTGCTCCATGTCCTGAGGCGTGGCCGTGATTTGTGTATGTGCATATGGAGTGTGTCTCACACCGCCTCTGACACCTGTAGACTTCAGTGTCATTGCTGCATCTGTTTGAAGTTGGAATTGTGTGCCACATTATCACATGCACTACAAATGTTGTGGCCTCCTCAAGTGCATATATCACATGGCCCAGGAAGGTCCTCTCCCCAACCACACCAGTAGCCATAAAGTTGACCAGCCACCCCAGGTTCCCCTTTCTTTGAACACTGACCTTTGAACCCATATTTTAGGGTGTAAATAGCTAAATATAAAATGACATTTTTTTCCTAGAATAATCTCTACATGTAAAAGATATACTTTGATCTCTGTGTGGCTTATGTAAATAGCTCCAAGATTTATACAATTATACAAATTATCTTCATGACAACTCACATTCTTGAACTAGGAAATTAACACAGGAGTTTGAGAGGTAACACTTTCCTAACTAACCTTGTAACACTTTGTGGGGGCACATTTTAATATAGTCACATCAGGCACATATATGACTGGTGAACAATTGGAAAGTTATGAGTCCAAATGACATGTAATAATTATTCTTACAATGAGGCAATCTACATGCTGATGTGATAATATTTAGATATATTAAGCTAAATAAAAATGTGTAATTGACCTTTTTTTAATGATCACATATTTAATCATAAAAGTGGTTTGCTTTATATTTCTTGTAGTAGATTTCTGACAGATGGTTACCCACTACATTTTTGGATGGCTTTAATTATAAAACTCTTACCTAGTAAACTCGTAATATATTTTATCTTAGATGATTAGTAACTTTCTTTCAAATCCTGGTTTCTATGTAACTGATAAAATGATTCTTTAAAGAATAAACACAATAATAACACCCATCAGAAGATATAGTTCATATATGTAAAGTATTCAATGAGCACAAATGTTTGTTTGGTAAAGCTACAAAAGCCTGAAAGTCGTTTTAAAGATGGCCTTTGCCTCTTCATTCCCATTTAGAGGCTTCTGTTTGAGATTTCTAGCATCGCACATAGACAATTATGCATGTGTGCTCACATAATACACCTACAACTAGGGCCTCATAAACATCAGTCTCCCTTCTAAAAGCCATTTTTACAATGGGGGCTGAATCATCCCCTGGAGGTGAGAGGAAACCAGATGGAACCAAGTCCCACAAGCTCGGCTGTGTGTTTATTTCCAGGAGCCAGAGGTTAGTGAATTAAAAAGTGTGCAGTCCTCTAGCCATGGCATCTACCTTCCTCCGGACACCCAGGAGCATGCGGGATCTGGGAGGGCATCCTCTATGCCGCGTCTGACTATGGACCCCCAGGTAAAACTCAAACACCACATACCTTATGCAGTGGCGTCCCAGGCTTTATTAGGTGGGTTATGAAATACCTGATCTTTTCAGGTAAGCCCCGGACTTTCCTCTACCCCTTAACTACACACAAAACCTACTTCATGGACCATCTCTGATCAAGTTTTCTCTATCAAGTTGTGTTTTTAATAAATCTTGCCTTCCAAGTGTCTACTCAACAACATAGTATATCTTTTCCTGCCCTGGGCTAAGCATTCTCAGGACCCAAGCAGCCAAGCAGCAGGCATTTTTCTCTCTGTATTTTCCCATCCTCTCCTCTTTCCCCAGCCTCCTCGGCACGTGAATTATTTGTACACACCGCTCTATGTGAGGATTGTCGTTTCCAGTGCAGGCCACGCCTCATTTCTTTGTCTGTTTTCTTAGCTTCTTTGTCTGTCTTACATCAAGTTTTGACAGAGACAAGAAGTTTTTGTGGATCCGTTCTAACACCTGTGGCAATCCAAAGCACCAGAGTTTGTGGGGGCAGGACACTGAGGGACAGGGGCGGCAGGAGGGTGGTACTTTCTTAGTGCTTAAGCTACAAGCTTGCCTAGGGTAAGAGGCTCCACGGCAGAGCCTTATCTGTTAAGTTAAAAAATAAAAATAAAAAAGCTTCCCTCAAAATGTAGCCTTTTGGACAATTGCTGTCACCTATTTCAAAGTGACTCACTATTTACAGCAGGTCCTGACTGAGCACCTACGGTAGATAGTTCTACGAGACATTTACACAGTGCCTGCCCACACTGCATAGCAAGTGGACTCATCTGGTTTTATTCATGAAAACAAGGAGACAATCCAAGCCACTCTCAGTAAATGTGAGCTGACATAGGACATCTTTTCCTGATTAGCCTCTGTAGCCAAGGTTTCTACAAGGGGGATTCAAGAGAGGTGACAATTTCCAGGGGTTATAGCTCACCATTCCCGAGAGTTTCAGTAACACATCTAGATCTTCAGACTCTTTCACTAATTAATCCAGACTTTGTATTCCTCTGGGTTTGTTTCCTTTCCAGGTGGTAACGGACCCTAGCTCTATGAGACGTTCATTTTCTACAATTCGGGATAAGCGTTCAAATTCCTCCTGGTTGGAGGAGTTCTCCATGGAACGTAGCAGTGAAAACACCTACAAGTCCCGGCGCAGAAGTTACCATTCCTCCCTGAGGCTGTCAGCCCACCGCCTGAATTCTGACTCTGGTGAGAGGATCATTTTTAGCATCTGTCTCTTTTCTTGGCAACTGACAGACCTTGTCTTTGTAAGGATCAGAAGTGACGGAAATATAATTTAGATAAAGTGGAACAGGATTTAGATAAAGACCAGGGTTTAAGAAAGAGAATAGATAGATAGAGAGAGAGATAGATAGATAGATAGATAGATAGATAGATAGATAGATAGATAGATAGATAGAGATGGCTTATGCATAAAGAACTTGCTGTGCAAGTGTGAGGACACACACTCAAATCCCAAGAACTTACATAAAACTGGGGCACAACAATACACATCTGTAATCCCAGTGTGCCTCTGACAAGATGGATCCTGCTATTACAGTGTATGCAGCTGTTGTCACTAAAGTGATACTGTCTCAAACATGGCAGCGGAAAACTCAGGCCAAGTCCTCTGACCTCCACATACACACTGTGGCACACCTGTGCTCTTCCTGCCCATACACAAACTGAAAGACAAATGCTCCTCGTCAAAATGCCGCTCTCTCTGAGGTATCATCCTGAACCTGACCCAAGCCCTGCGTGTTCATCACAAATGCCAATGCCATTAATCAAGGTTTTCAATCAGCCTCTTACAAAACAACAGAGGTTCATAGGACTGTCATGGAAGCCACCCCATCTACCCAAAAATGCACTGAGCTCAGCCACCAGCTCCAGTTTTACCTACAGTGTCACCTGGAATTGTTTCATGCACTGAGGTTCACTTAAAGCCTCTCTGTTTTACTGGTTGTGAAAATGTTAGAAATCATTCTTCTCATCCAGCTTACTTCACTAGATGCAGAAATCAAACTTGAAAACCAGCGATCTTCCCCAAGTTGAGAGCCAGGAAGTGGCAGCATGAAAACTAGAATGGAGATCCTTCAAGCTAAACCCCTAGGTTCTCACCCTAACATTACATTAGATGTGCTAGCATCTCGTTCATTGAACCCTCCCAGTCTCCTTCCTCCTTCCTCATGCTATCTTCTCTCAAGTGCAGGTCACAGGTAATCCCTCAGCCATCTGGCAGAGACGCTGTTTACTATATCTGGCATAAAAGGAAGCAGGGAAAACAGTCTCTACTTATTAGTACCTGTCTTTACAGTAGTACCTAGCAGACTTACTTGCTCACTAAAAGTGATATTTTCGACCTTTTCTGCCCCATTTCCCTTTTAAGTCATCTGTTGATCTGCCTGAAGAAGCCAGGGCATTTCAGTCAATTCAGGAGGCCGTGAAATAGGAGCTCAATGACACAGCAGTGTCTGGTGGGGACTCCCTCTTCTCATCATGCCCTCACAGGATAGATAACGGGGACAGCAAGCAAACTATCTCTGGGATACTTATCCTATAAGAGCCTAACTGTCCTAAGCTGGTCACCTGCCAAAGGCTGTACATCCTGTCTTTATTCCACTGGGTTAGGATTCAACACTGAATTCTGAACAAACACAATCAGTTGACAGTGGCTCAAATCCCTGCTTGGGATAGAATCGTGGCTTGGATTTCAGTGTCCTCAAGCCAGAAATGGCTGATTAACAGTAACCAGCTGTTCTTGTCACCTTCCACAGGTCACAAGTCTGACACTCACCGCTCAGGAGGCAGGGAGAGAGGCCGATCCAAAGAAAGAAAGCACCTCCTCTCTCCGGATGTCTCCCGCTGCAATTCTGAGGAGCGGGGGACACAGGCTGACTGGGACTCCCCAGAACGTCGCCAGTCCAGGTCGCCCAGTGAGGGAAGGTCACAGACCCCCAACAGACAGGTGAACATGGAGAAGTTGAGCCTCTAGTAGGTCAGGGAAGTGGGGAGTCCACTAGGAGGGACTTCCGCTGCCTCGTGTCAGCCTCTGGGAGCTCCGCACCTGATGTTCACAAGAAATAACCGCTGCACACAGAGGCTGGCTGTTCTTTGCTTGCAGATTCAGAGGTAATAGGAATTCACAAGAAAGGAGATCCCTCCCATCTCCCAAGTAAGACACTATCTGGAAGTCAATCCATTCCTGTCTTCGGTATCTGGATATATAARTTCAGCTAGACTTAAGAAGTAAAGCTGGTCCTTCAGCCATAGGGCATAATTCTCAGTATCAACCGCAATGATAATTCATCTCTCAAGCCAGAATTTGCAAGTCAGACAACTCCACTTTGCTTACGGATTGTGTAGCCATCTCAGGAGCAGGAGCGCATCTCACCTCTCCATCTTTTGCTAATCCCCAGTCTATGCCTAAGAAATCCCAGCTGTGTGACAGTATTCTTTGCCCCCTCTCCCCCAGCCCTAACTCTTCTCAAAGTTCCTGGAGTCCAGATGGGAGACTCATTTGTTTAGAAACGAGAGACTGTTAAAGCAATTCTAACACACAGCAGTAGAGGAATTTACCCAAGGAATAGTGGTTTCCAAATTGTATTGCAGAACAGAGTCAGCCATGGAGTTTGCTAACACAGCAAATCCCTGGGACTTTGGAATCCAATGAGACTTGCTTAGAAGTCAAACCCAGAATTCCACATCTGAAAGGACCCCACCCCAGAAGATTCTCACAGGTGGCTCACAAGTTTCACACACCTTGAGAGACCAGTGCTGGAATCCATTTGTTAACAGCTGGGCTCAGGTACTATAGGGTCTAGGCAAGGAAGACAGATAAGGGCAGAGACAATAGATAGGGGCACGTTGGCTATAGAAGCAAGCCAAGGGTCATCGCTAATAGGCAAGAAAGCAGGCTTTAAAACACCGCAGATACTCACAGTATCCTCTAGTTAGAAAACCAGGTGTTGGGGATTATTTCTGTTTTGACTGAGGGTCCCTTCCCCCAGCTGGCTGATTGGTAATAAGAATTGCCATACAGCCAATGACTGGGCTGGGAGATGGCGCCGGACTTTTAGATTGTGCAGGTAAGGGACCAAGAAAGAGAAAGGAAGAAGAGGGACTTACCATGACAGGGAAGCAGAAAGATAAAACTCCAAGGCCTGCCAGCATCTAAGAATCTGGGAAAGCGGTCCTAGGGAACACTTCCCCTATTGGGTCTTGGGTAGCAGAGGTGAAATATAGATTTTAAACGACGTTATCTCAGGAATACCAGAGAGGAGTGTTTGCTAGCCATGGAGTGGTTTAGAAGTGCCCACCCATTGAGCTGGTCAAAGCATATCAAAATGTGTGTGTGTGTGTGTGTGTGTGTGTGTGTGTGTGTGTGTGTGTTACTTTCATTCTCAAATCCCAAGCTCTTGGGCAGGTGTACTGTGTACTCCACCTGCTACAAGTCAAAGCAGTTTAACAACTTTACTGCAAATGGGAAGGAAAGGGATTTTGCTTTTGCTCAGAACTCATTTCCCCAAAAAGACCGGGTTTCAGAGCAACCTTTCAGGGAGCTGTTTTGTATAGAACCTTCAGGTATCCCTGTATGCCCTTATAATATGCAGTTTCCATGTCCTGGCTAGCCATCCGGGTGTTTTATTGTCAAGTGGTATGCTAGAGCACCTGCCCAGGTCTACCCCAAACCCTGCGCGGCTAAACCTGCATCCTTAGTTGAACTTGATTTCCAGAGATTTGTCTGCATTGCAAAAATTGTGATGTTCTGATCTAGATGGCATCGACTTCTCTACTCATTGGATCTCTGAATCCTCGCAGGGTATGAGCAGGACAGAGGACTACCTCTCAGACTACTCCAACCTCTAGACTCAAAAGAGCCTTCTACATAAGGGGTTGGGGTCTCAAGAGGGCCCACCGTGCCTAATCTGTCATCTTTCTCCCATAATGCAGGGTACTGGGTCCCTGAGTGAGAGCTCCATCCCCTCTGTCTCCGACACCAGCACCCCAAGACGAAGTCGTCGCCAGCTCCCACCCGTGCCACCAAAGCCTCGTCCCCTCCTCTCCTACAGCTCCCTGATGAGACACACTGGTGGCATCTCTCCACCTCCTGATGGAAGTGAGGGTGGATCCCCACTGGCCTCTCAAGCTCTGGAGAGCAACAGCGCTTGCCTGACCGAGTCTTCCAACTCCTTGCACCCCCAGCAGGGCCAGCACCCTTCCCCACAGCACTACATCTCCGAGCCCTATCTGGCCCTCCATGAAGACTCCCACGCCTCAGACTGTGGCGAGGAGGAGACACTCACCTTTGAGGCAGCGGTAGCTACTAGCTTGGGCCGGTCCAATACCATTGGCTCTGCGCCCCCCCTTCGGCACAGCTGGCAAATGCCTAATGGGCACTATCGGCGGCGGAGGCGTGGGGGACCTGGGCCTGGCATGATGTGTGGAGCTGTCAGTGACCTCCTGAGTGACACGGAAGAAGACGATAAGTGCTAGAGGCTGCCATCCCCTCCGATGCATGCTCTTCTCTCACAGGGAGAAAACCAAGACCAAATTGGGAAGCCAGTGCGGCCCGGGGGGGAGGAAGAGGGAGAAGGAAGATGGAGAAAGGACGCCATGCCTCCTCAGAAAAGAGGAAGGAAAAGACAGATGGAAAACCAGTCAAACCCACCAATTTGCATTATTTCCCTTTGCAAGATGGGCACTGCCATAGTCCTGCCTCTTTGCTGGGGAAAGAAAATATAGGAATGTGGGGGGTTTATTCCCACGGGAGAAGGGACACGAAGGTGGCTTGGCTTCCGTTGCCCCTTCCCACTTTTCTATAAGCTGCAGCAGGATCTGGCCGACCTGTGTCGAAGCTCATTGCCCTGAGCGGCTGGGAAGACTTCCCCAGCATCTTAATGAGGGAAGAGTCAAAATAGCAGGAGAAGAATCTCCTTACCAGCTCTTGCATTTTGGCTGTGTCCCCCCTGCCCCCCGGGGGCAACCGCAGCAGCAGCAGCAGCAGCAGCAGCAGCATCTCATGCATTATCTTGGGGCTTGCTTTCCCCAAAGAGACACATGCTAAATCGGGAGCACTGGATGCTGATGGGAGATGGGAGGGAGGGAGAGAAGGGCCGGAGTAGAAGGGCCCAAGGTGCTGTGGCAACAGCAGCAAGGGCTGGTCTGGGTGAGAAAAGCCATAGCCCAGCAGCCTGTACCATGAAGATGAGGGTCAAAGAAACAGAACTGGAGGTGCTGGTGGGTACAGTCCTAGACTCTGACCTTTGTAACTCACGCAGTAGGTGCTGTGGTAGGTAAGCTAGATAAGGAGGTTTTCCAGGGCCCACAAAGGTGCCTGTAGCTCTGGTAAGGGTAATATTAACTCCAATAGCCAGTGCCCCAACCCCAGAAGGGCTCAGCCACAGCGTGGGAACTCCATGCAGTTCTCAGCCTTGGCCCTTTACATGCTAGTCGGAGGGAACCCCCCCCCCCCAACAGTAAGTGACAGGGCTGTGACCACAGTGGGCTGGAGCAGGCAGCAGGCCTCTGTCAGAGAGCAAGGCTAATGCTAAGCCAAGCCCAGGACAGCCGAGTATTAGCAACTATGTTCTCTGCCACTTCTCCAAATCGACAGGGGACACGTATCTGAGGGGGGTCACTGTGTAATGACTTCTCTAAAGATGAGAAAGCCTGGTAGACTGAAACAGGGGACTGATCCTTAAGGGTATCAGCCTGGGGATCCCCTATGAGGAGAAATCCTCTTGAGCCTGAAGCTCACTCAGCTTGATTTGGGGTTTGGGGAATCAGGTGATGATGATACTTTAAGATAATTAAGTAACTATACCTCAGTTTTGACCTGAGCTGCTGATTTTAGTAAAATAGGCTCTGATGTGGCTCCCACTATCTCAGAATGTTCCCTGGGCTGGGCCTGGGTTTCATCCCTCCCCAGTGTAAAAGATGGGTAGAAAACAACCTCGGGCCACTATGTCACTCTTAATCCCCCAAACCACAAACATCAAGGGAACTTAGGACCCTTCCTCAAATACTTCCATCAATAATGCAGTCGAAAGCTCCGTCTTGGGGGATGCATCACCCCTTCCTTAAGCTTCTCTCTAGTGTCATCAGAGTGGGTGAACAGATGCCTGGGAGCAGGGTGCTGGGCAGGGCTTCCCTCTCTGGCCTCTGCTCAGGACCCTCTCCAGTGAGACTGGAGGCCATCACACTGAATGCGCAGTGGACCGAGTCTTTATCCTCTTCCAGACTAGGCAGAGTCCTTTGGTACTCTTGTGCAGGAGCAGTGTTTCTTAGAAGAAATTCTCTTTTCATATGACATTTCCTTTCTATTCCTCTGCCCCATTCTTTCGTACCCTGGGCTGATGCAGCAACAGCCGCCACCGCCGCTTTGAAAAGCCAAGTTCATCTGCGTGGCCGCTGTCACCTGCCACGGTCCGCCTTCTCTTTTGCATATTGCTGGARCTTTTATGAACCATGGTCAGCCCCAAACCAAAGTAGTCTCATGACAGGTGACCAGTGAGGCCAACCCAAGGCCTGCCACCTCTCAGATCCTCCTCTTCCAGCTCCATTGTCCTCTCCCTGTGTGCTCAGGGGCAGCTAAGAATATAAGCGTGATCCTAAGGGACGTAAGTGATTGTTACATAAGGCGGATGCTGGGACTTGTGTTGCTTTTAAGGTCTTCTCTGCTCAGCCTCATTCCATGCCAAAGTGCTGCTATAGGCCTCTTTGTGTGCACCAAATTGCTTTCCTCTATATTGGACTGCAGCTTTCCATAGGGGAAGCCTGCAACAGGATGACCATTCTGAGCCGGCAAGCCTGTTGGGTGGTTGTTTGTGAAAGTCGGTGGCAGAGATATGGCATTGCTATTCCTATAATGGGAGAAATGTGGGCTGGCAGCACAATGACCAGACATGGAATTCACCTGCAAAGGATAGTATCACTAGATGCGCATTGTGTACACACACACACACACACACACACACACACACACACACACACACAAAACATTGTAAAGATATCAAGTATTATAGCTGTGGTCACTTAACTGACCACACGGTTCATTTATTTTTTAGCACTGGTGAACTTCTAAGCATTTCTTTGTTTAACTTATCCTGAGTTTCTTTTATCTTGGACCACACTTACCCTTCGTTAAGACCAGAACATAAAAGAATTTCTGTTAAGTCACAAACACATTATTATAACAACTCTAGTTTCCTACTGCCTCCCAATAAACTTGAATGCCACCCTCCTTCCTTGAAGCTGACCAGGGCTTTCCCTCCTAGCTCTCAGAGCCTGTATCTTCTCTTTAAAAGAAGCTGCTTTCTCAAAGCCTGTGCTTCTTGCATCTTCCAGTACATAGCATGACTCTTTGGGTGCGGAAAGTCTTCTCGCAGAATTCTTTAGTTAGATATCTCATTACCCTGGCAAAAACATTTGGCCCTCATCACCTCAAAACAAGAGAGAGAAGAAGAGAGAGCATGAAAGGAAGAAGCCAGGCAGGGAGGTGATGTGACTGTGCTTGTGTTTGGGCATGCCTTTTCTCCTAAGGTTCCAGACAGCTTGTCATGTCCCTACCTTCCTATCTGTAGGAGGGTACAACAGTCTTCAAAAGGATAGGAGGTTCAAGCCAGTATGCCCTGTGTGTCAGGAAAAACATCTGCCCATGAAGGGACGATGCCTTCTTGTACCACCAGGCTCCACGTGAATCATAATGACAGTTTCCAAGGGGAGGGAGTTACGCCACACTTCTACCCGAGGAATCTAATTTTACTGTAGTCTTCACTTCTGGTTCCAGCTTGTTCCCCAGACTGAGAGCCAAAACATGTTTCCCTGAAGTGGACTCCAGATGTTCTGAACGTTTTTCTTCCCTTCACTCTGAGGCCTCACAGAGAGTACCCCATATCGCAGCCTGTAGTCAGCATCTCCCTTTCCAGCCTATAGCCACACCCCTCTGCCACAGATTCTTTGTGTGAACTGAAGTGCCCGTTGGTCTTCCAGCCTAGCCTTTTGGTTTGCTGCATGCTAGCACATTCTGAGATGGTTAGATCTAAGCGTACAGGATGCAGTAACTGCCTCTGCCATGAGGTTAGGGAATGGTTCCTTCTAATGAAGCATTGTCTGAAGCTCACTAGGTGAGCTTCACAAGACCATTTCCAGTGAACTATAAAAGCGTGTACACAAGGTCTATGTATGTAATGAAGGCTCACTACAGACAGATTAGGCCTCTTTGGTATAGTAGAACAAAAATTTTAAGTAATTTCGATTTTAGTTTTAAACATGAATTTTTTTTTGTCACATTTCTTTCTGAAGCCTGTAATGCCTATTTCATTTTTTTGGATAGAATATCAAAGTAGGTAGAGCAGGGAGTCTTTAGGAACTTTGCTTCTTAGCTCAGTTATAACATTGAAAGAGTTGAAGTTATATGTAAAGGAAGGGTGGACGAGGGAATCAGATTGTCTCCTGATATGCAGAGATTTTCTGAGACTTGAAAGAAGTTTCACAGCAATTATCACTCTAACAGCATCATGTCTGTCATGTTTTGAAACACCATCCCCAAGGCCTGAGGCTACTGGGGCAAAGCAGTGCATTCCTTGGGAAGGAGTCCCTCTCCCACCCATCCTATGTGTGTGTCCCTCCCTCCTGGTCCTCAGAGCATCTCATACTCCAAGAGAAACAGGAGAATACTTTATGAAGCAGGCAGAAGAGGGTCAGTTGACCCCATGTAAGTGGCCAGTCACAGCATGATGGATTAACACCAGACAAGAACCACTAAGGAATCTGGTTCAGTTCAGATGAGTTGTCTTTAAATATCTCCACATGGAGATTTTTCTTTTAACAAAAGCTAAACAAAATTAACTACGGGGTTATGACCTAACTCTTCCACGAATGTGATCAGAGGCAGCCCCATGTTAAGTACTGTCTGTACCAGTAGCCTTTTGCAGTTTTTCCTCTCTGAACCACCCAGAACATCCTAGCCAGATCTGTCCCAAACAACAGCAGCTGATACCTTCTCCATTGGCCAAAGACTGCTAGTGTGTTTTGTTAGCTGTCACAGGCTGCACCCAGAGTACATAGATGTACTACATGAGGGGAAAGGTCTGGGAAAAAATAATTCGATTTGCTTTCTGGCAGCCATCTTTTCTTTTCTGTGAATCTTTTTGGTCTTTGGGGGGGGGTTCCCCTTAATTAATTTGGTCTGTGTCATGAGTATCCCAGAACAGCAAGTTCACAAGTTAGTCCAACCTACTCCAAAGGCCTAGAAAGCATCTCTGAATAGAGTTCAAGTTAGCTCATTTAATGGGGGCTCCCAGCAAAGTCTAATAGGATTTCTGGTAATGTCTAGGCTCTTGCTTCTATTTTTAATAGGTTTCTTTCTGCCCACACACTCCTATCATGCTATGTACTGGAAGGTTAGTGACCTAACCTTCTAGATGCAAAGAGACACTTTATAATAAGCCATGCTACTACTATGTAAATACATTCTTGGGTTTCAAGTTCTTGTTTATGGCATTTTGAAAGAGTTGGGTAGTTAATATAGAAGTATTCAGATTAATGTTTACTTTTATCTGTTTGGTAGTTTTTGTTTGATTGGTTATCCAAGTATTTTGGAACAGGCCCACTCTAGAACAGCCAAGAAGGATAAATCTGTGCTCTACAGTATTCTGAATTTGCTTCTTTTCTACAATTAATTTCTGTCAAATTAGTGCTATGATAATTGAGTCAAAAACCTGAAGTTACCGACTCCTCCCATCTCCGTTCCCACCCCACCCTTCTGTCTTGTTAAGTGGTCTTGGACCCTTGCCTCCCATATTCTGCCTGTCCCCTTTCAAAGGTCTGAAAATATAACCTAGACTTAGGAGAAAAAAAAAACTGCCTTCCCCACCAAATCAGTCAAAGTCAAGGAGATTATAAGATACAGAATTAGTTCAGAACATCCTTAACCAATACATAATACAAAATGTATTCCTCTGTAAGAAGATAAGTTTAAACGACATAGAATGTGACAAATGAACATCATAGGAAGCTAAATATAATGACTACTATCCAGGCTTCACAATTCATCTGTGCCTTCAGTGAGGATATTGCATATTTTCCCCCTGGTTAGGGAAATTGAAATTCTGATGCTTGACTAGTTCGTGTGTGTGTCAAGAGCTTGTGAGTTAATAATTATAAAGCACTTGTCTCCATAAGTCAAGTTGGAAAAACCTTCACTCATTATATCCCATCAAGGACTTAGAAAATTCGTGGCATTTCCTCTAAGCATTTAACGTTTTTTAAGGAAACCTCCATCTTAATGAGACTGAGGCTAAGTTTGCTTTACTCCTGCTTTCTACATCTTGTATCTTCTTCTCACATTAGCACTCTTTTTCTTTTTTTAATCCACTCTGTTTTCATTAATCAGAAAAGATGAATTCCTCCAACAAACTTCCTACTACCATCTTTTCTTCGTGGTCACTTAAGTTAGAGAGCAAATAACCAGAAAGTGACACAGAAGACCACTACCCAGCCTGGGTTGGAAATATGAGTGAATTTTATCTCTTCATTTTTCTACAAGTTTTCTAGAGATAAAAATAGGTTGCTCTCTATATTCTGAAAGGAGACATTTGAACTTGAGTTGCATAGTTCCACCACTTCCTCTTTGGTTCTCTCAGATGATGTCCCCTAAACTAAAAAGGAAGCCATCATCCTCATCAGCCACATCTGACTTGGACCTGCTTTGATGACTCAGCTGTTTTCTTTGCATCATTATTTCTTATAGGCAATAGTCTATATTGCCCAAGAGCAATGCTTTAAAGCAAGTCTATCAAGGATATTTATGAGATGAACAAGGAAAACATTTAAATGTGTCAAAGTGCCATTAATCAATTTTTAAAATAACGGTAATATGAAACGAGGGCTAAATAGTGTAATCTAACTGCCAATTAAAGTACACAGTAGTTCTGGTCTTAGTTACCTTTGATATGAAGTTATAGGCCATTAAGCAGATCCCCGTGGGTTTAGTGAAAACATAAGCATAGTGTTTTAATGGCTACAATAGGGGTGTACATTTAGACTGCAGGTTGAACTTTAATCAGTGTTTTTCTATCCTGGTGTTTTGTGAACAATCCAAAATTTCTACAAAGCTACCCTAAGTGCTGCAATTGCAGAGGAACTTCCCTCTTGGTGGCGTTAGAAAGCTGTCCAAGGCCACTCATGCTGAGTCAAAGATTTAGAATTCACCCAGAAAACCACCAATGGAGAAACACTTAATGCGCCAAGTATGTTTGACATTCCATACTGGGGACAAGTGAGTATAGAGAAAGAGAGAGACACTATTGAACGAAGACAAAGTGAATGTGGAAGATATAAAAAGTCCCAGAAGAGGACAGGTTTAAAGATGTTTGACTTTGGATTCTACTTCTTGCTTAGATTTGGGGTAAATGCTTTAGCATGATATTGGATCCAGAGGGATTGCTTTTGGTAAACTGACTTGAATCCCCAAAAGATTAGTGGGTTAATGAACAGCCTTTCCAGACCCGACAGATGGAGGAGAACAAAAGCAGCCCAAAGACAATCTATGACTTCAGAAACTCATATAGTAAGCCAATATTGGAGAGGGCACAGTACCCTTCTTAGCAGCCTGTGTGCCATAGGAGGGGAAAGAGCCCATGAAGGGGACAAGAGGTGTTTTGTCTGGAATAGATTTCAAATGGCAAGGTGCACTGGTACTAACCTCAAAGGCCAACACTGTAGGAAAGCGATGACAAGTATCTAGGTCATCCCCTCCATCCTTTGGGACCCAAGAAGAGGCCTTGATTTGATCTTAGAAAATGAACATAGAGGATGGGATCAGGAGGGAAATTGGGTGCTCTGCCTCAGGTTGTCAAAAATGCTGCCACCCACATTATCAAACATCTGAGTCAAGCCCATGAGACGCCCCCTTAAGGGCAGCATCCACTGGGGTGTGTCAGCCTGACACTCCTGCAGTAGTAGTAGTAGGTGATTGGATGGCAGCCAGTGCCGRCCCACCTAGAGTACTGGTGCATCTCGCCTAACACCGGAGTTCAGCAGTGCATGTTGGTCAGGTGGATATCCTGTAATATAAATGCTCGTTTGGATCCAAAAGGAAAACCATTAAAAATAAAAGGAAGATGAACAACTTTATTGTTGGGGGTGGGTGGGTCAAGGAAAAGTAAATAAAACCTTGTTGTAAAGAATCAATTGGCCTGATTCCCCTTGCCTCTCTTGTCTTTGTTCCTGCTGATGAAGTAGTTAGGGGACCAAAGCCTGGCCAGGCTTTGATAGGTGGAGCAGCAGCAGGCTCAGTAATCATGGCAAGTCAGGGTCTGTTTAGCCCAACTGTGAGTACTTTCAGATATTCTCAAAGTTCCCAAGACATGATGGTCTTCAAAGGTTTTCTTTCTATAAAAAATGACTTTTTCCTTGGAAGACAAGAAATGAACTACCCTACAAACTGATTCCTCAAAAAAAATTAAAAATTAAAAACCAAACAAACAAACAAAGATGAGTTTCTAGCCAAGGGAATATAGTCTATTGGGGAAGAGATTAGCAGCAGGCAGCCGCTATACGGAACTTTAGCGTATATGGGCTTTGCAGTTAAGAAACCCTAAGGAGCCTCCATGCTGGAGGAGGAAGATGACTGAAGAACTCCACCTGCCTTGCTGCCAGCCTCTGGAGGAAGCTGACTCCTCCTCAGGGCTCTGAGGAGATGCTCTCTTTCATCTCTTTCAGCCTACATGGCTTTTCACTCAGGTGCAGGAGTTTTCTGAATGAATGRAGGGAAAACCATGCCTTGCATCCATGGGCCCCTTTGACTCCATTCTAGGCAAGACATCTGTGCCATCCCCTGGGGTACCCTCTTTTTTTTCAATTCTAAATATATTATTTAAGTTGTAATACTTCTATTTTTTTTTGTTAGATAGAAATCAGTATTTCAGGATATATTTCTGTATTTTCATTAAAGATCTTCTTTTAAGTCTTAAGATACAAGATTTCATTAGGTAAGAGTTTTTACTTAGGGTTGAACCTTTCAAAAATGTGGTGTGCCGCCATCCATCCGAGTTCTGGAGGCCGGGTGGGAAGTTTATATATTCATAAACAACTTCTTGGGATTTTTTTTCAATCATATTATTCTAGTGATTCGATCATGGCTTGAATTGGAAACAAATTTGTCAACCTGTTACATCGAAGTGGTATGCCATGACACAATGTTTTCTTCAACAAAAGCAGATTTATGAGGAAGTTACCTGAATTTTTTATTTTTTCAAATTTATTCTAATCTAGAACTCAAGTTCATATCTTTTCACAGGCTAATGATACTATGCACTGCATACAAAGAAAAAAGGATGCTATTCTAAATTTTCTCTAGATTCTACACCATAATCTGAGTTTCTAAGAGGTTACATTCACATGCTATGCCCTAACTTGATACACTGCTTTTTGGAATATTACATCTAGACTTGACTTACATACCATGTTCTTTTGCTATAGACCTAGGGTAATTCCCAAACCAAAGTCCCTTAAATATTTAAGCATCTAAATGTGGTTTGGCATAGGTCTGGTCCCAATACTCAGTAGGTTGAAGCAGAAGACCCAGAATTTATGGCCAGCCTGGGCTATGTAGTGAGATCCTAACTTTAAAAATAAAGCAACTCAAACAAAACATAATCACAAAATATTGAGACAAGTCACATATGAATATGGCTTTAGAACACGTTAAACATGAGAAGCAACAAACAAAGAGAAAACGAATAGAGTAGAGATGACGCATGATGAGTGCAGCTACCCGGAGAGGCCACAGAGGGAAATCATTTGCTTACTGTGTGTCCTCACACAGGTCTGCATCCTCAAAAGGAAAGGATAACAGTAACTACCTCGAAGATTTGCTGCTCAGAGTAAGTTATTACATATCAAGAGATCAGTCAAATCCCTCCATTAGATTGAAAATCCTTCCCTTCCTCATCCCCACACAGAGGTGCATTCTTCAAACCCACCACCCCTCCAAGCTGAACCACTCAGGACCTCATTCTAGCCAGTAGAGGATGCTGGGTGGGTGGTATTTCCTTTCAGTTAATAAAACAAATGCAAAGGACAATTTGAACCTCTATGGAAAGGTGAATAAAAGAGCTTTAAAATGCAAGCAAATCATAATTATATAACTATTTTTAAATACTCCCTCCATTTTTGTCTTAGAAAGAATCCCTAATTTGCTTATTCTCCACTTCTAATTTCCATACTCATTTAATAACAAAATGAGGGAAACATTAGTGGGAGATAGTAATTGTAAAAGTAGCAATAAAGTTAATGGCAACATTAAAAACACTGTACACATAAACAGCAATATTCAAGGCAACTTGAAATGTCAAGCAATACACAACAGCATGTGAGAATAAACTATAAATTCAGGGTCAATAGACTAACTTTTCTTTTTTGTTGTTGCAGAAAAAACAAGAAAGAAAAAGAGAGGAGTACATAGGTTAAATACCTACAGTCCTAGCACCAGGGATGCTGGGGCAGGAATATCACAAGTTTGAGGCTAGCCTGGGCTACCTAATTTGAGGCCAGTATAGAATACATGGCAAGAGCCCATCTTACGCTTCCATTCCCTTTGATCTGCACTCCTGACCCACAAGAAAGAATAGGAAGCAAATTAATACTTTAAAACAATCACCCTTAGGTGGACCATTAAAAAATTACTCTAAGTCAGCAATTTAGGAAATAAATTGACTGCTCAACCTTTATAGGTGATTGCATTTCTGTGTATAAAATTAGCATAGCTATAGTATTCGTTATAGCACATTGGAGCCATAAACCCCAGAATACTTAAGCAAGAAAGAGGCTAGATATCAACTGTGGCCTGGACTATTTCCCCTTGCTTAAAAAAAATTAGATTAGAACAATTTTCCAGCAAACAATTGTTAAATTTTCCAGCAAACAATGACATCACTCCTCGTGGTGGTCTTAGAGACCCCAGTACAACCACTCAAAAGAGAAATGCCTGAGAAGGGGCCTTTGGCTAATGTGCCCAGGTGATGCCTTTTGTAGTTTTATCCAAGTTGTGCATCACTGGCCTTGAAGAAGGGAACTCAAAATCTCAACTCGTTCACATCTTTCAGCCTCACACCAATGCCTGCTCACAAGCCCTGCATCAGGCACAGGAAAAAAATGAATGAAAGCTAGCCATTCAATAGACCTGTTTGCATCAGAAGAACTCAGTGGAAGAGTTGTGATCAAATAGAAAGAAAAAAATCCAGCTTGATTTCTTGACACAGTGGAAACACAGGTTTGCTTGCTCTGTCCTGAAATCAGGTGCCTCTGCTAATGAGAAAACAGTATAGATAGCTGGAATGGGGCTGGGAAGAGAAAAGGGCATCGTATCAATGTGGCTAGCAAAGATGCTGATGTATGGTAGCAGGTAAACCTCTGCTACACATGTTATAATGAGCCAGCTATGTGATCCAGCCTCTGATTTGTGATTTTCACAAATACACAACGCAGATGAAAAGGCCAAACTTGCACAGTTTTCTTTAGGACTAGAAACCATACGCACCAAGTATCTACTAGCATATTTATTTCCAAGCATATTATAATCATTCACTAAAACATAGCAGAGAGTCCATCTACTCAGTCATCAAGTAGCATTTATTAACCACCAACTAGTTCCTAGCAATGAGATTTCAATAAGGAACAAGCAAGGTGGGATCGTTTCAGTCATCAGTCCATGGAAAGATTCCTAAGAACTCTAGGATAGGATGGAAGACCCTGGGAGGGACTCAGAGAAGCGGAAATGGCCTTGTGGAAGGTGAGGAGATAGCTCAATGGATAAAAGCACTTGCTCCACAAGCCTGATGATCTAATCCGAGTCCCTGGAACCCACATAAAGATGGAAGGAGAGGTGYCCTCTGACTTCTAGATACATACCTGCACTCTTATGCGCGAAATAATAATAAAGTTAGGTTTTTTTTGTTTTGTCTTATTTTAAGAAATGGCTTTTTGGGAGAACTAGTGTTTAAGAGGAGGTGTAAAAAACTGACAGGTTTGCCGAGGGTGATATTGGGGAATGAAGCTAACAGTGGGAAAGGTACAGGAGAAAGTGCTTGTGCTCCTTTAAAGGCAGAGCTGGCTTTTGGGGTTGTTTTGTTTATTTTGGGGGACAGGGTTAGGAGGGGCAGGTGCTAGAGATCAAATCCAGGCTGCTGATGTACCAGGGCTTTGCATATTTTAGGCAAGTACTGGACCATTGAGAGTCATCCTCCTAGTCCATAGTGTTTCAGACTGAAGTTGAACTTGCTGTGTGGCCCAATACAGACTTAGAATTCCAATCCTCTTGCTTCTGCCTCCCCATGGGATTACAAAGTGCCCACTTTTCCTTGCACCTGCAGTCAGTCCACCTCCTTGAGCTTGAGCTGATGTACCTAACCTCTCCATATTCAAATACTTCACCACATGTACAATCTCTTCTCCCATATAAAATGGCATACATAGGTTCTGGATATTGGGTTTAATATCTTGGGGGCTAGAGATGGTCCCCATCAGCTATTTGAACAGTAGCTGCCTGTTATCTATAGTCACCCATAAAATAGCAGTGAACTTGACCAGACCAGCCTTCTAGCCCTTCCTATCTTTTCTTGGATGCTCAGAGACCCAAAGGACATTCCATATGGCAACTTCACAGTCCCTACACTGGTGTACACATCATTGCCACTTTCACTCTCAGCTTTTTTCAATAGTTCTGAGTGAGTCAAGCACCAAAAGAAATAATACCAGAGTCTCATTTCAAAAAACCCTCAGACAGATCCTAAGCAGTAACCAGACAAACCATACAAGTGTGGCTTAATAACCCTGAGCTTCATTACGTCACAATAGCAGTCCTGTTATACATTTCAAATACACGATTGTGTTTAGAATAAACAGATTTCCTAAGAAATTTCAGGGAGAATATCCTAGGCACAAAACAAAACATACCTCAAATATCATCTCTGAACAAGAAACCCAGATGCTGAAGTAACTCGGTTTAGCAAACACTGCTCGAAGCCCTATGTCCTATTTGTGGTGCAAAGTACCTTTGCTTGAGAATCTCTATGACCCATATACTTCTGTCCTTAGCCTGCAGGATCACCTTTTGATTTTCTGGGCGTATGAGAGCTTCTCTTTTCTTCTCCCAGATAAAATGACATACATAGGTTCTGGATATCGGGTTTAATATCTTGGGGACTAGGATGCTACCCACCAGCTATTTGAACAATAGCTGCCTGTTATTTGTAGTCACACAAAAAAAAGACAGCAAACTTGACCAGACCAGCCTTCTAGCCCTTCCTACCTTTTCTTGGATGTTCAGAGACCATACTGTAGGCCATGTAATAACATCAGACAAAAGACTTCATAGATTGTAGTACACATGAATAGTCTCATGGTAGCGTAAATAATTTCTTGCTTCTTAACATGAATTCAAAGCAATGCCTTTAGCACAGGCCTAAATGCTTAATTAGGGCCTGATAAGGCTTCTTTGGGAGGAACTCAGGGGAAGAAGGTGAGTTAACAAGGACCCTAGGCACAGGATGGCCAATTTTCTCCTTACTAACACGCCTCATCATGTAGCTTTTGTATGCTGACCACAGATCTGAGGGGCAACGGTATCTACTTCTAAGACTAAGCTGAAAGGTGGGAACTTTAACCTTGGGCAACAACTAGACATTTGAGTGGCAGCTTCTCTGCTGCTTTGGAAGACCTAGAAGAGTTTCTCAGGCATCAGCACAAATTTTCTTGAGAAAGGAGGCTCCAAGGAAGGTGGGGGAAGAAAAGAAGAGAAACAAATGACAAGTTTGCCATCACCAAGCATTGCAAATTGTTGCTAAGCAGGAAAGAAAAGGCGTTTTCTTTTTTTAATTAGAAAACTAAGCAGGCTAGTCATACACTAATCAAGACCTATTTTTACTTAATTGAGGTCGCTCTTTGGTAAATGCCTCCCTAGGAAGAGGAGGTTGAACTCACCCTGGGTGGTTTGCTCTGAGGCAGTAGAGATGATTCACTTTTGCTGGTTCTCAGTCCTACACAGATGGCTGGGAGTGGCTGAGAGCCTTCCTGACAACTAGCCCTGAGCCTGGAGGACCCAAGAATGCACTAACAGATGCAAACAAAGGACTGCGGAGTGGGAGGCCTGGTTTCTGATCATACCTTTATTGCAAAAGCTGCCTGGCAGATAGATGGGATACTCCAGAGGAAGCCAATGCTCAACCATGATGTAGCAGGCACAGAGAAGTTCCCAGGGAGCTCTGAGATGCTATAGATCTCTGTAGTAGAACTGATCCTCGCAGTTAAGTCCCCTTACGGAATGGCCAGCTCCCTTTACTTCCTCATGCTACCTGAATTTTAAAAGTAAAAATCTCACATTCTGGGATCCCCCTTGGCTCAGCGCTAACCAACCAGTGGGCATCTTAAATCTTTCATAAAGTATAAGGTGCAAGGTCATAGCTCTACCTGGAAGACGATCCAGGTTCTCCAGAGTAGGGGAGAAGCTATTGACTAAGAAACATTTGGGAAGCACGGGATATTGCAAACTACAGGATAGTTAGTAGTAGATAGCATAGTAGTTGAGAACTACAGTTAGTTCTCAAACTCCACATGTGCCGCTGTGGTAGCCAGTGTTCTGTTGCTGTGACATGTACCCAAGAAAGACAACTTCAAGGAAGAAAGACTTATTTTACCCTAAAGATTTCAGTTCATGGTCGTTGTTTCAGTCATTCCTGGGCTGTGGGGAGACAGAACATCATGGTGGGAGCAAATGGCAGAGAGGGACTGCTCGTGTCACAGTGGCAGGGGCACAGAGCAATGGCAAAGAATAAGGCACAGCCTTCAAACGCTTGCTCCCAGGGTCCAACTTCCTCCATCCAGGCCCTACTCTGTCAAGATTACTACTTCCCAAAATAGTGCCACCAGGTACAGGCCAAGACTTCAATGAGAGCCTGTAGGGGATACGTCATACTCAACCATAGCAGGTGCTTATTGAAAGTGGAGATTCCTAGGTAGTACTTGCAAAACTTTGTGAGTCAGGAGGTCTCTGATGGAGCCCCAAAGTTTGCAATTAGATAGGCATTCTGGGTGTTTAAGCTGTTGCAAAGGTCATATTAAAATGACGGAGAATAACTGTCCATCATTTTGTTGAAACTCATGTTGTTCGATGCTCTTCCTAGTCCAGTGTACTTCTAGTGACAGCATAGGGAGATTATGTGCTTCCTTCTCTTTGCAAAAGCCTTCTCATGTTTCCCTTCTGGAAAACACCATCCATTTGAGAAAATATTTGATATAAAAAAGAAAACCAAGCCTCCTTAGAGCAGTCATATTTATAAGGCTTGGCATGCATGAGTAACTGACATCCACCCCAAGAGAATGAAAAGCTAAATCACCTTTTTTTCCTTCTTGAGCAGTTCTTAGAAGCATCTGCTGGTTCAAACTGTTGTAATTTTGTGTATAAGGTACCGAGACCTCCCTACAATGACCCTGCTAGGGTGGGAGATGTCCCTTTTAAAGGCAGCTGGAATTTTAGATAACATTGTCTTCTATAGGAAAACAAAACAAAAACCTCAAGTGAAGATCTGAACTTTACAGTTTGTAAAATTTGACCCAGGACATTCAGTATCAATCCTACGCCATTCGTATGGAGCCAGCCTTTAAACTCCAGGGTAAAGGATGGGCTTCTAATGTATTTGTATTGCTTGCTTCTCTGGTGGCTAGGATGGAATACCCAACAAAAGCAACTTCCAGAAGAAAGGGGTTTGTCTGGCTCATGGTTTAAGGAGGATACAGCCCATCACTATAGGAGGCCTCAGGGCAATAGCTTGAGGTCTTTAGTCACAGTACTTCTAGGTGTCAGAGGCAGAGATGGAAGCCAAGGTCAGCATCATCATCACAGGCCCTKATCACACTGCCTTTCTGGTGGTTTCTGTGGCTTCCCGTKTTTATTGTCAAGGACAGTTGTGATTACATTGGACCACGTGAATAACTCAAGCGACTTTCCTGTTACAATGCCAGCTGAATAACAAACTCAGTTTTGTCTTGTCCCTTAATTGCTCTTTGCTGTGAAATCTCACAAGTTCACAGATTCGAAGGCCACGAACATGGACCGTTGTTCTGCTTTATATGGGGTGGGGATGAGATGTTGCGAGCCGCTTGCCAGCTTCCAATGCTAAATTGAATGTGCATTTGTTCTAATACCATTAAAACAAGTGTTCTTTCTTCATTATGTTGGATCTTTGTTTAAAAGTCCATCAACTATATATATTGAGTTTATTCTGAAGTCTTTAAAATGTCCAGTAGTTCTAAGTGACTAGTTCTAAAAGTCCAGTCACTGTCTTGATAGTCTTATGGTTAAATTAATGTTAGTCCACCAAATTTTTTGCTCTACATTATTTTGAGTTTTTAAGTCCTTTGTATTCCTATAAAAAATTAAAATTAACTCCTCTGACTCCCATGGGAGGACTGCTGTGTTTAAAAACTGAGACTACATTCACAGACATTTTACATATTGCTTGGTGAATTGGTTATATGGATTGTGGGTTTCAGTTTATTAATGTTTTTCAGGAGTTTTTATGTTTGTGTTCATGAGAAATACTATAGAATGATTCTTGTAATATATTTGGGATGTGAGCAATTTAATTTTTATAAAGCTGAGGAAAGATCTCTATTGTCTGAAAGAGCTTATGTGGGATTCATATTATCTGACACAGCAATAGCTTCATATTTAAAATACGGGGAGCTGGAGAAACGGCTCATCAGTAAAGAGCACATGGTGGCTCACAACCATCTATAACTCCAGTGTATCTGACTGGTGTCTGCAGGCACTACACAAGTACATGTGCTTCAGAGAGACACATGCAGGAGAACATGATACAAATGGGAAAAATTGATTTTGTTTGGTGGGATTTCTTGTTATATTGAAAATATATGTATTTCAGTTAGAGTATGTGGACTCTATAWTCAATATAATTAGTAGCATTTTATATAAGTTCACCACCTTATTCCMATTATTACCTTGTCCCTTTTAACTTCTCTTAGTTAAGTGGAATTTATTCTTCTGTTTGTTGATTCATTGCCTATATTTGTTTAATTGTTAGAAGTTTCTCTAAGTTCTAAGTTTTATAGACTGCATCTTAAACTAGTCTGTATCCATATTCAAATTGTATTTTACTGTAACACATAATATATGTCTATTTTTCCTCAATTCTATGCTGTTCTATCATACATTTTACTTCTATGATTTAGAAACCTACAAAATGTTGTAATTATACTTATTTTACTCTTTGAAACAGGGTATCTCTAGCCCTGGGGAGCCTTGAACTCATCTTGTAGCCAAGGCTAACCATGACCTTCTGATCCTCCTGTTTCTCCTTCCTAAATATTGAGATTACCTTCTGATTYTCCTGCCTTCAACTCCTGAGTGCTGTGATTACAGCTATGTTACCAGCCCTGGTTTTATGCAATGCAGGGAACTGAATCCAGAGACTCCTGCATATTAGATATACATTCTCATCTACTGAGATATATCCCCAACCTCATTTTCTCTTTGGTCTGTAGCTTTATTGAGAGTTCTGAGTTAGAATTCCATGCAAAGCTGTCAGTGCTGTGAAAAGGAAATGGGTTTCACCAGGCCTGCCTACCCCTAGGTCCTCTGTGCTCCAATGTGGTTATTATAGTTAGTTTCATTGCTTCCTTGTTGTTTGAACACATTATCAACATAGGTGAGCTCAGATATTGTTTTTATCTTAATTCTCTATGTATTCTATACAGGAACCTGTAAATTCTTCTTAAATGAATTTGTATAGTATCTATTAACGATTCTGGATAGTCCTATCTTAAATTTCTACAATCTTTCTCTGCTCAGAAAATTTCAATTGTAGCACCAAACCACCTTAAAGCCTTGAACTTTGTTTTTCTGGTTGTGTGTTTGGCCTGTATGTTCACATGTGTATAGGTTCTCGTGTATGTGTGTGCACATGCATGTGGAAGCCAGAGACTGATGACAATTGTCTTCTGCTGNTTTATTGTCAAGGACAGTTGTGATTACATTGGACCACGTGAATAACTCAAGCGACTTTCCTGTTACAATGCCAGCTGAATAACAAACTCAGTTTTGTCTTGTCCCTTAATTGCTCTTTGCTGTGAAATCTCACAAGTTCACAGATTCGAAGGCCACGAACATGGACCGTTGTTCTGCTTTATATGGGGTGGGGATGAGATGTTGCGAGCCGCTTGCCAGCTTCCAATGCTAAATTGAATGTGCATTTGTTCTAATACCATTAAAACAAGTGTTCTTTCTTCATTATGTTGGATCTTTGTTTAAAAGTCCATCAACTATATATATTGAGTTTATTCTGAAGTCTTTAAAATGTCCAGTAGTTCTAAGTGACTAGTTCTAAAAGTCCAGTCACTGTCTTGATAGTCTTATGGTTAAATTAATGTTAGTCCACCAAATTTTTTGCTCTACATTATTTTGAGTTTTTAAGTCCTTTGTATTCCTATAAAAAATTAAAATTAACTCCTCTGACTCCCATGGGAGGACTGCTGTGTTTAAAAACTGAGACTACATTCACAGACATTTTACATATTGCTTGGTGAATTGGTTATATGGATTGTGGGTTTCAGTTTATTAATGTTTTTCAGGAGTTTTTATGTTTGTGTTCATGAGAAATACTATAGAATGATTCTTGTAATATATTTGGGATGTGAGCAATTTAATTTTTATAAAGCTGAGGAAAGATCTCTATTGTCTGAAAGAGCTTATGTGGGATTCATATTATCTGACACAGCAATAGCTTCATATTTAAAATACGGGGAGCTGGAGAAACGGCTCATCAGTAAAGAGCACATGGTGGCTCACAACCATCTATAACTCCAGTGTATCTGACTGGTGTCTGCAGGCACTACACAAGTACATGTGCTTCAGAGAGACACATGCAGGAGAACATGATACAAATGGGAAAAATTGATTTTGTTTGGTGGGATTTCTTGTTATATTGAAAATATATGTATTTCAGTTAGAGTATGTGGACTCTATAWTCAATATAATTAGTAGCATTTTATATAAGTTCACCACCTTATTCCMATTATTACCTTGTCCCTTTTAACTTCTCTTAGTTAAGTGGAATTTATTCTTCTGTTTGTTGATTCATTGCCTATATTTGTTTAATTGTTAGAAGTTTCTCTAAGTTCTAAGTTTTATAGACTGCATCTTAAACTAGTCTGTATCCATATTCAAATTGTATTTTACTGTAACACATAATATATGTCTATTTTTCCTCAATTCTATGCTGTTCTATCATACATTTTACTTCTATGATTTAGAAACCTACAAAATGTTGTAATTATACTTATTTTACTCTTTGAAACAGGGTATCTCTAGCCCTGGGGAGCCTTGAACTCATCTTGTAGCCAAGGCTAACCATGACCTTCTGATCCTCCTGTTTCTCCTTCCTAAATATTGAGATTACCTTCTGATTYTCCTGCCTTCAACTCCTGAGTGCTGTGATTACAGCTATGTTACCAGCCCTGGTTTTATGCAATGCAGGGAACTGAATCCAGAGACTCCTGCATATTAGATATACATTCTCATCTACTGAGATATATCCCCAACCTCATTTTCTCTTTGGTCTGTAGCTTTATTGAGAGTTCTGAGTTAGAATTCCATGCAAAGCTGTCAGTGCTGTGAAAAGGAAATGGGTTTCACCAGGCCTGCCTACCCCTAGGTCCTCTGTGCTCCAATGTGGTTATTATAGTTAGTTTCATTGCTTCCTTGTTGTTTGAACACATTATCAACATAGGTGAGCTCAGATATTGTTTTTATCTTAATTCTCTATGTATTCTATACAGGAACCTGTAAATTCTTCTTAAATGAATTTGTATAGTATCTATTAACGATTCTGGATAGTCCTATCTTAAATTTCTACAATCTTTCTCTGCTCAGAAAATTTCAATTGTAGCACCAAACCACCTTAAAGCCTTGAACTTTGTTTTTCTGGTTGTGTGTTTGGCCTGTATGTTCACATGTGTATAGGTTCTCGTGTATGTGTGTGCACATGCATGTGGAAGCCAGAGACTGATGACAATTGTCTTCTGCTGYGAGCCGTAGACCCTCGTAGGGGCTTTGGTTGCAGGCGAAACCACAAATTTTCTTTCCAAGGRCCAGGAGGATACAGGTCGGCGAAAAAATGAAGGCACACACRCAGGATTCTTTACATTGTGGGAAAAGCATACATTTTCTCTAGTAAGGGGCCCATTTTAGAGCTCCCTACTTGAGCRTCTGGCTCTGAYGATTACGTACTTAAAAGTGTGACTAGCTAAGCTAACCTGCTAGCATCCTTAGGCCATGAGCTGAAATCTGCAATGCTTTCTACACCTRGTTTCAGCCAAAGTTGTTATTCTGACTATACATAATAAAAGATGCAGCTAGCCAAGTAAGAGCAATTTACATAACCATACTGCACAAAGGAATGAGGGATCAGTGAGATAAAGAGTGTCTTGTGAAACAAACTTGGAGACTTAAACATGGGCAAAGACATCTTTACATTAAATGAGCATTTATGAGTAAGTTCTATCTAATATCTAGCTTTTGTCTGTAAAACTTAAAATCTCCTATAACTCGTAATGTCAGACAAACTAAGTTCTGTAAGTCTTTCCTTAGGTTTCACCTAGCCTCATTATTATTTCATGAGCTGAAGTCTGAGTTCCTCACCTGGTTAAACCAGGGTTGTTATTGACTCCATTGGCAGACAAAAGTGGCAGCCCTGTAAAT
>BDUI01008489.1:59118-72818 GCA_002335545.1 Apodemus speciosus
TTTCTGAGTTCCAGGCCAGCCTGGTCTACAAAGCGAGTTCCAGGACAACCAAGGCTACACAGAGAAACCCTGTCTCGGAAAAAAAAATTGCCATTGTGACAAGATTATCCCCCAACTCCCCCCAACCCCCCCACTCCCCCACCCCTGCCTTCCCCAGAGCATCATGAACTCTTTGAGCAGGGACAATGACTTATCAGTGCTGAGACCATGTAACTTCACACCCTGACACAGAGTAATATCAGAACTTAGGCACACTCTGTCAGGAAGGGAAGTTTAGTTTGTCTTATGTGCTTTCCATGAGGACCGACTTTGACAACATGAGATCTCCAAAGTCACTGAAGCTACTAACTTCCACCCCCACTTCTCTCTCTCTCTCTCTCTCTCTCTCTCTCTCTCTCTCTCTCTCTCTCTCAGATGAGCATTATTGCCTCTGCTCTACCCTACAGCCCATGTTTATTCAGCAGTTGTCTTTGGTTGACATTTCTAGAAACAATGCTACCACTGTCAACAAAGACTGCCGAACACCTTGTGACACGCAAAAGTAATGAACTCTATAGAACAAAATGAATATGAAGCCCTCTGTCTGGTAACCAACACTTTAGCAGTCTATTAAGCAGGAATTTGCCCRTCCACTGATGTAGAGGCATGCTCTGTGGAATGTCCCTCTGCTGAGATGCTCAGAGGAAAGGGCACAGAACAAACGAATGGTTTGGCTAAGAGTGGAAGGCTTGAAGGAAGCACTGTTGATCTTTTTCTGAAAATCGGGTCACCCTGTTATTGGTTTCCAGTAAGTTATGTCCCCATTAAAGGATAATTTGCTCTCCAACAAACTTCTTTGAAGGGGAAAAAAGCCATGCTTTGAAGACTGAGGTTGCAGTGATAGTAGCAAAATAAGACCACTTATAACTTGGAAACAATGACTACACTGCTGCATGGAATCAGCAATATTGAATGGAACGGCTCTTCCCCGCACCCTCCACAGAAAGCCAAAGCCTCTGGGCAACTCAGAGCCTAGAGAGTGGAGGGTGAAGGCAGATGCTTGTTTGCAGTGATCAGTGAATGATCTTGGAGGGCTGCGCTGTGGCTTCTGTCCTGAGAGGAAGGGAGCAGAGCAACTGGGTCAGAGCTGCTGCCAGGGCAGGGACAGGTGCCAGGCAGAGAGTGGGATGAGAGGACAGAGGAAGGGTGAGCTGCATTCATCCAAGCAGCTGTTATGACAACTCGGGGAGGCTGCAAAGCAAGAGTCACAGAGCGTAGAGGCCACAAGCCCATAGTGCTCTCTGGATATCTTCTTCTCCTTGCACTCCAAGGTCATACAACACAACACAAGGTTAGTAATTTTCCAGTGAGCTGAGCCACCTGAGATGGCTACAGAATATTTTCTCCCTGCAGTTCTGGAAGCTAAGCTGTACTCAGAGTACACTGTGGAGACAGTATTTGTAAAATGTGCATGCGGACATCTGTGGGCATACACACACACACACACACACACACACACACACACACACACACACACACCCCACATGCTCAGACATGTGCAGACACAGTGGCACGCCTCTGTCCCTCACCTGCTGTGGAGAAAGGATCAAGCCCTGACAACAGTTCTAAGTCTCCCTTTTCTATTTGACTTTAGGAATGTGTTTGACCTTGAGAGCCTCCATGTGCTTAGCAGGAAAGAAATGAAGATAGGAATTCCTACCTCACTGCTCTTCTCTGAACACCTGTNCACACACACACACACACACACACACACACACACACACACACACACACACGTGCCTGCTCTCTCACACCATTGCCTGGGATACAGCTCTTAAAGCCACTGGGCTCTCTGGAACTCACACATCTCTTTCTGTATATTAATAAGACTGGGGGCTGGGAGTTCTTGGGTGGTGTCAAAAGGAACTGCTTCCAGGGGAACAAGCATGTGGTTAGGGGACTAAAAATTCCATCCCCTCCCTTTGAGCTTCAGTGAGGAAAAGGAGCTGAATGAAGGCTGGCCTGACCATGGAGCACAAGTCAGGGAATYAATCATCTTCCTGGATAGAGACCTCTAGTAAAACTTAAACGGAAAGTTAGAGAACTCTGGGGTGGTTCTGACTCTGTACCCATGGATCTTGCCTTCTATATCTTTTCCACCAACTACTCCTAAGTCATGTCTGATACACCACTAAGCAAAGTAGTTATGGTGCTTTCCTGAGATCATAAGCCATTCTGGCAAATTCCTCAGATTGCATTTTTACAAAGAGTTTGGAAAAACCTCTGTTCTACAGCTGCCTGAGATGTGAGAAAGAATTCAACTTGAATTCTAGACTGACAACTGGCCTCCAAGATACTGTACAGTCTTGTAGGTCTGAACCTTAACCTGACCAGATTTACCTCACGTAAGTCAATTCAGATAGTGTCTGAATTGAATTCAGTCACCGGGTCCTTGTCTACAGAGAAATAAAGAAGCTCGGAAGGATGTGGGGAAACATACATCTGGCATCAGAAGTAAAGCACTGTAGATACAGAGAAGAAATAGCGATCGTGGACTTCCCAAATTCAGTGTCTGTATTAGTCATCTTTGTCTCTACAGCAAACTTACTTGAGGCAACTTACTTTCAGAGAAGAAAAGAGTATTTTTTTTTTTTACTTATGGTTAAAGAGGCACACTCTTTGATCAAATGGGCCTGTTACTTTTAGATCTTCTGATGAAGGTGGAGGACTTCAAAGCAGAGCAGGAACTGGGGCAAGGAATGAGGCATGACAGTTTCCGTCCAGGAAGCAAGAAAACAAAAACAACTCAACAGAGAAGGAGGAAGAGATCCCGGTCCTGTGGTGCCCTTAAGGAGCACACTCTCCAGTGACAAGACACCTTCCCTCTAGGCTCCACATCGAACCTAGCAGTGCTACTCTGGAGACCAAACCTTAACATGGGTTTAACATATTGCATGATAGATATTCAACATCAAAACTGCGGCATTCTGTCCCTATCCACAAAGTCCCATTCCATAGCTCGGAATGTAATGAGCCCATCCTTAAGAAGAGTGGCCAAAGTCTTATTTGCCCCAGCCTTGCTCAGCAGCCAAAGTCTCTGAGAGGGTTCAAAGGAAATTCAACTGTGGGCCTTTGCAGAAAGGAGATAGATAGATAGATAGATAGATAGATAGATAGATAGATAGATAGATAGATAGATAGATAGATATGGATATGGATATAAAGGTGATATACAGCATCCCACACTATACTAGGCCCTGGGATGCCCAGTGCTTGGGTATCGTGCCCTGTTGCTTTGCTGGCTGCTGTGAGTGGCCTCTTGGTCAGGGTGATTGCCCATAGCTGCCCCCAGCCTCTAACTTCCCAGGGATTCTAATGAAACCTTGCTATTGTGCTCACAGCTTCCCTTCTCAGGGGCGAATTCCTCAGATTGCATTCTTCAGGAGCTCTCGCTTGTGCACCTCCCAGCCCTTCAGGCCGCCTTGTGAAATGTCGGTACCAGATACCAAGACCCACAGGCATGCTGCCCAAACTAGTCTTGCATGTCAGACACAGAGGTCATCCCTTAAAAGCAAAGGTGATATAGTCCGGAGTCGGTTGTTATAAGACACTGAAATGAAGCTCGCACAGTTCGCTCTCTGTATTCACAGCTTATTTTCGCCTTTCTTTTTTAATGTTTTTTATTGGATTTTTTATTTATATTTCAAATGTCATCCCCTTTCCCAGTTTCCCCCCTCCCAGAGACTCCCTACACCTTCCCAGCCTCCCCCTGCTACTATAAGGGTGTTCCCCCACCCACCCCGCTCCCACCTCCCTGCCCTCAATTCCCCTACACTGGGGCACCTATCAAGCCTTCATAGGACCAAGGACCTCTCCTCCCATTGATGCCTGACAAGGCAATCCTCTGCTACATATGCAGCTGGAGCCATGGGTAACCCTTGGTTGATAGCTTAGTCCCTGGGARCTCTGCGGGATCTGGTTGGTTGATATTGTTGTTCTTCCTATGAGGTTGCAACCCCCTTCAGCATCTTCTGTCCTTTCTCTAACTCCTCCATTGGGGACCCTGCACTCAGTCCAAAGGTTGGCTGCAGGCATCCACCTCTGTATTTGTCAGGCTCTGGCAGGGCCTATCAGGAGACAGCCCTATCAGACTCCTTTCATCAAGCATTTCCTAGCATCCACAATAGTGACGGGCACAACTTGTTTTCTATAAGGGAATAATTGCTCCGTGTCACTGAATAAAAGGAGGCCTGATAGGACCTACACAATAGTCTGCAAACCTGCTTAGGTGTGTGTCTACCATTGACTCATGGGCTGTGAGGGAGGAATTGCACTGCTCTTCAAGAAGGAGCAATCATGGTGCAACACAAACAGGAGGTGTAGATAGGGTGGGTGCGTATCTGAGCTGCAGGGGTTCAAGTCCCAGGCTGGTGTTCAGAAACAGAAATGCTGAGGGCAAAGGCAAGGTGACTACTCCTAGTCTCTCCAGCCTCGGAAGCAAGAATTACTGTATTCCTTGGGGTCTGGCAAGAGGATGGAAAGAACCCATCAGAAGCTACCAAACTAAAAATGACAGAAATAGAAGGCCTGCTGTACATGCTACCCGAAAAGCCATGTACACTGGGAAGCAGAAGAGTGGCAATATGTGATATACTTAAAATAAAATCCACTTCAGCAAATACACAATGTTTCCTCCAAATCACACCATAGCTTAATGTGATCCACCAAAGTGCCTTTACATCCTGGATTGGCGACATCTAACGCATCTCATGATTTATTTTCTCCTTCTGACAAAATAGAGTAAGGAAACTTCCATCCCAGAAGGAGGCCACCAAGACCTAAGGTCCAGGTCACTATGCCACCGAGACAGTCCCGTGTGCCTATGGAAGGCCTGGCTTCACTGCAGAAGCCAGTCCTGGGGGAACCTGGGCTTATTACCGATTGATTTAACAGAAGACAGTGTCAACAAGATAATCTTTCCAGATAGATTCCACCTTCTTGAATTATACAAAATGTATCGATATAAGCATGGGCTATCCTGAGGTGCTCAATGGGAAAACAACACTTTCTAGAATCCCAGCATCAGTCTGCCTTCAGGGAATTATTATCAATGGAATTACATTTCTCTAATTCTGATTTTTTTTTAACCAAAAGAGTATTTTTTATTTTCAAAAGAAAGCATTATCAGACTTTCTTAAAAACGGGAATAGCTTATAATGCCAAGAATAAAAGTAGCAGAAATCTCATTTCCACCAAAAAGAAACAAAGAAAGAAAGAAAGAAAGAAAGAAAGAAAGAAAGAAAGAAAGAAAAACAAACAAACAAACAAACAAAAAATCTAAAGGAAAAAAGATACTGTGGAAAATCCTGCTGTGTCTCTGGTTTCATCTTCACAGAAATGAGTTTGAGGGTAGTCTCCAATATGCCTTATTTTTCACATAGATCTTTGTTTAAATTATCATTATTCTTTGCCAGTGTTAATCTCTATTTCTCTTCCAGTAAGCCTGAGGCCCCCACCTTGGCCTGGGTATAAGGATCCATGTCCTTAGGAGATTTACTTTCGCCATCAGAATGAAATGGCCTTCATACTCATTAATATAAAAATTGAATTCAACATGATTGTTCGTTGTTATGGGTTAACTTCYGTTTGATGAGTTGGATTTTCATCTTGAGAATTAAAAATGTAGCCTGAAAAATGTAAAAGAAGCAATCATCTAAGAATATCCGTTGTGCAGCACTTAACTGTCCCATGTGCCTCGGGCTGCTGTGACTGCTTTCTTCATTTGGGAAAACATCAGGCAGGCTCATCAATAAGATTAGGACTCTCGATTCTACAGTAATATTTTTAATAGAAACTGAGACGGGAATTTGGAAAGGGCATTTTGAGAGAAGAATAACTTAAGATGAAATATTTAGCCCGTCTCCTTATTAAGACAAAATTTGTGAGTCTAATTCCAGCCATTATTGTGTAATGAGTGCCCTCCAGTTCCTTAATTCGTCAATTTCCTTCAGAGCACTTGCATTAGCGTGGCCGTGCACTTAGCTGCTCTTCCTGTGCTGTCTCGGGCTCCCCTCCCTTGTGCTGCCAGCTTCCTCCCCAACTGAGGATCATGGTCAAGTGGATCTTGACTTCACAGCCTCCTCCACTCAGGAGAAGGGAATGAGCTTATCAATAAACCTGAACCCAGAGCCCCGCCCCCAACCCCAGGAAGCCTGAGAAGAGATGGGCAGCAGAGCACTGGGAGGGAAGATTGCATATTCAGTAAGCCCGCAGGTTCTCAGGAAGTCAGAATCCTTAAAATATTGGGCAGGAAGCAGGAATAAAATGATTTCCACAAAAATGGCACGCCAGTTACATTGAGACTTGGAGGTGTTTACTTTTTTCCATGGTTACCTTGGTCAGCAAAGACAACTTTTGCTTACAGTATTTTCAGATGTGCCCGTGGAAGAGCTAAATCTTTCAGCCATTGAGCCACAGCTCAGTGGGAAAGAGCACTGACTAGCTAGCATAGGACATGTATCAGAAGACACAACTTCAAGTGGAAAAAATAAAAAGCTGTACCTTCAAACGGGGCACTTCAGCGATGCACAGCTTTCTCTATTTGTCTGATACCACCATAGAGTGGGATCCACATGTATAAAATCAAAGTGATTAGCTCTCAGCAGAAAGGCAGGGAACAACACACCACACCAGCCTCTGCTCCTGCCCCCATCTCAAGATGGAGAGACCCTTGCCCAAGTTCACGGTTTCATCAAACCAGATGTCCAGCTCCTTGAATTGCAGACAACTGCTATTACAGGTGGTTTGGAAAACAGTCAACAGTACCCTGTAAACTTCCAAGTACAAAACAAGCAAGCAAGCAAGCAAGCAAACAAACAAACAAACAAATGGAAAAAAAAAGAATCATTGTTTGGCTACCCTTCGAGATGACGTCACATCTTGGAATACCCTGAAAGAACCCAGAGGCATAGCGCTTGCTAACTGTATGAGAATATCTTTCCCTACGAACAGAGGCCTGGGAAGCTGGACTTGGCAAACAGAGTRCCTTCAAAGATGAAATCCCTTTCCTTCTGATCACAGAGGGTTGAGCAGTTGTAGGCTCTAAGGTATTTTACAAGCACAGTGAGTTCAAGAAGAGTAAACGCTTCCCAGGCAGGCGGTTGGAGGAGGACAGACAGAGGGGCAGAGAGGTGGACTGAAAGATGAATTGTAACTGTCACTCCAGCCACTGGGATTCCAGAGGGATTACTTAAGTCACAAGATGGAAATCCACTGAGAGGAACAGATGAGACAACCCTGCAGTGGTCACCCCAGCAGGGATTTTAAGCTCCGTCCGGACAGCAGAGGATGGCCAAGCCTTGACGCTGCCCTCCTTCAGGAGACACAGGCTTCACACGCGCAGGACAGGAAGCCCAGCGCCAGGGCTGAGCACTCTGGAAATCCGTAGATTGATTTCCTTTAATACAGAGATGAATAAAATATGACTCCATCGGCTCTCCTATAGCATGATTCATCGGGGTTCTGTGAATTATTTATTCGTGACTATCTATGCTCTAGGCTGCCTGTTTATTCACTAATCTTTAAAGCTATATGGTAAAATGGTACAAATTTTCCTTAAATTGATTCATTTATGCAGACATTTTAGACAGCTATCATATATATGTATACACACATATACACATATATGGAATATATACATATATGTGGGATATATGGATATATATGTGTATATATACATATGTATGTGTGTATATATACACATGCAGATATCTACACATATATAGCACATATGCACATATAAACATATACACATATAACATATACACATATACACACATATATGCATATATACACATATACATATATACATACATATACATGTATATATGGGGGATAAAGTCAATAGAAAGTTTTCTCAAGCAGCAGAGGGTCTGGCCCTCAAGAAGGGGAAAAGCGTGCTGAAATTATAGCTGCTTTAATTTAAACTCTTTGATCTAAAAACGTATTGATGTCAATCACTGTTTGGTAGCTATGGCCAAGTATGGTTAGTTTTAATTGTCTCAAGTTGACTCAATCTCGAATCACCTAAGAGGAGGGTATGGATAAGTACAGCACAAATTTAGGTTGGCCTGGGGGAACATCTGTGGGTACACCAAATGAGGGGGGATCTGCTGCTCACTGTGGGCAGCAGCACCCTCTAGGAAGGGGACTGTGAGCTGTTATAAAAGTGGAGAAATAAAAACTTGCTCCATGAGTTCCAGGAAACAATGTAGAAGGCAATGGTGCAGAATGAAGGAGCTTGAAATGCAGAACTAACTATCCCCTCCTCAGTGGATGCCCCGCCCTCTCCCTTGGCTTCTGTCCATACRTTTTCTGCTAAGTGTAGAACTCAATGGCGCTCCTGTGCCAGCAGGCAGTCCAAGGACAGCAGGCATAGGCCAGCCTCTGAGCAGCACTCAAGGGCTGTAGGGGACCTCCTAGAGAAATTCTGGGCACCCCGGGTGCTGTTTGGTCTCTGCAAGCTCACCTTGGAAATGTAAATTCCTATTCACTCACTATCTCCTTTTTCAAATATGTTTTCAGTGGGCATAGAGTCACATGACTTTCCTTCCTCTACCCCTCCCATGACCTTCAGCTCTCAAGTGGCTWTTATTTTTTCAAACTTTTATGTAACCAATATATATTGAAAATTCGCAATGTTCCAGTTACACACTGAGAACATCATGGAAAAATAAGGCAGTGSTTGACCAAAGACCACTCCTCCCACTGATGCCCGACAAGGTCTTCCTCTGCCACATTTTTGGCTGGAACCATGTGTACCCCTTGGTTGATGGTTCAGTCCCTGGGAGTCCTGGGGTGTCTGGGTGGCCGAAATCATTGTTCTTCCCAAGGGGCTGTAAAACCCTCCAGCCTCTTCATTGGGGATCTCACACCCAGTCCAATGGTTGGTTGCTAGCATCTGCCTCTGTATTTGTAAGGCTCTGGCAGGGCCCCTCCAGAGACAACCATGGCATGTTCCTTTTGGTATGCACTTCTTGTCATCCATAGTAGTGTTAGGGTTTGGTGACTGTTTATAGGATGAATCCCCAGGTAGGGCAGTTTCTGGGTGGCCTTTACTTCAGTCTCTGCTCCACACTTTGTCTCCCTTATTGCTCCTGTGAGTATTTTGTTCCCTTTCTCAAAGGAACCAAAGTACCCTCACTTAAGTCCTCCTTCTTGAGCTTCCTGGCAGGTGAAGGCTCAATAGATGTCCCAACAAAGGGAAATGGGGGGAGGTGGGCATGGGTCGGGTGGAGGGGCATATACATGGAGGCAGGGGTGGGAGGAGGGGTTGGGGATCTTTGGGGAGGGGGGAAATCGGGAAAGGTTTTACCATTRGCAATGTAAATGAAGATGGTATTCAATACATTAAAAAAAAAGGCAGTGCTTGCCTGTATGCYGGCTCCCACTTAGACAACTATAACAGACTCCTTCCTGGGCATCCGGCTTCTGCTTCCGGGTCTCTTTTAAACAGAGCAGCCTGGAAGTGTTTCTCAAGCTTCACAGCTCAATGAAATTGGTATAAGGAACAGAGTCTAAAAGGTGTTTATTCCTATCCTTGGAAAGCCAGGCCTGATACAAGACCTCCTCTGACCAAGACAACATGGTGAGACATGAGGAGGACAAATATGGGATAACCGGTTGGAGGTCAACAGATCAACATGTGCCACATGTATGCCGACCCACGTTGAGAGCCACAAGACCGACCAGGATCCAGCTCCCTGGCATCCACCAGAAACATACCCAGTTGAAACCAGCAGATGAACTAACTGCCTGGCTAAGCCCAGACAAATTGCTAATAAAGAGTTTAATGAATTAAACAAATAGTAGTTGTCTGAAACCATCAACTTCGTGATGGTCTTTCATGTTGACAAAATTAATCAATACAATACCTCTTCACACTTTCTTCTTGCTATGCCGAGCTCCTTATTCAACTATAAAAACATGATCTGTGTACTGTGCACTCGCCCTTCCTGGGGTGTGTGTGTCACCTAGATAGATACATGTATCACTTCCTTTAAATTCCTGCCTAGCTGCAATCCATCAGTGGAGCAAAGCCACTCATAACAGGCCATACAGTTTGAAGCCTAAATGACACATCCCAGATGAACACCACCTCCTGATTTTTGTGCATAAGATTTACCACCATCTGACACAGTATTTTATTATATRTTTACTTATTTATTTTTAATCCATCTTGCCCACCATCACAAGGAATTCCTTTTATTTCATTCACTGCATTAGCACATATAATGATGGTGACAGGGTAACAATGTAATACTTATTGGTGTCATAAACAAGAAAATGAATGAAGCAAACCAATAAATTAAAACTAACAACAAGAGGTATACAGAGATTTAAGATAGGGTAACAAAGTGGTGATTAGTGGGTCCAGAGGTGAGATTAGCAGCCACCAGTAGAAGTAACAATAGAGTGGATACTTAAATGCAAGGTTTTCTCAATAATGAAAGCCCAAGTTGCACTGGCAATGACTGTGTTACAACAGCTCAGAGAACAACCAATGGCAGATCCAAAGAGCAGAACTAAAGCTTTTATACCCAATGAAACAAACTCACCTACCCTGAAGCAGCAGCCTTTCTACCAGATGCTCCATCAATGTCCTGCTACCAGTATCACTACAGCTCCGGCTCACACACGTGAGCCAAGTCAGCCCTTTAAAGGACCTGTACTTTTCTAGGTACTAATGTTGTAGAAACAGTGGCTCTAGATCATGGCTACTACTGTCTTTACTCTGGTGCTTGGTGGTACTATTGATACTCTAGAAACTCAGTGATGGGCCACATTATTCAAAAAGCAGTTTGTAGGTGAGGACAGGGTATTCATGACCATCTGACTTGCACGTGAACCAGGCCCCAAAGCTGATCCACACACTAAACATGGGTAAAACTGCTGCTGTGTGAACTGGGGATCATACACATAGCTGGTCCAGAGCAGGAGAGCACACGGCTCACATTCAACAAATAGTTTGTAGCCTAATCCTAGAGTCCACTGCAATGAAGACAGTCCCCAAATGGCCTTGTGTCATGCGGCTTTCAAAGCACGAGATTAACTTCCCTGCAATGCTACCACTGCCATGAGAGATCTAGTCTCCAGGCTCACTCCAGGAATCGATGCAGAGCTTGTAAAGACCTGCCAATGCTGGCTCCTCTACAAAGACCATCTGGTCATCAACCGTGACTGCGATAGCTTCATGGTAGCCAACACTTTGATATAATACAAAAGGAACCATTTGAGGAGCCTAGAGTAAGGAGAAAATACTACTGCATCTGAACCATAAGGAGGGAAAATTTACCCAAATAAGTGAGAAGACATTTAACATAAATCCTTCATAGATAATCTGATAAGAAGGAGCCTCAGTTTTCACTCTACCTCACAAGAAGGAAAACACCAGCAAAGATATATTACCCCTGAAATCTGTAGAGATTGAGTCGATGTCAGGAGAATTTTCTCATCCTGATTTATGAACATAACTTCTTACTTGAAACTCTCTAGGATGCAATTGGACTTAGATGAATCACTTATTGTTGCTGGTTTGGGTTTCTTAAATAATGTTGCTTTAGTCAGGAATCATTGTGCACAGATAAGTATTGTAAACTACTAAAGTCAGTAGGGATTAATGAGTGAATGAATAAAGGACTCACAATCGAAACATCATCTAAGACTAAGATTTGAGGTTGGGGAGGTGGGTGAAAGAGGCAGGGCATCCTGTGGTTTGGATGTGGTTGAGTGTGTAAACACACACACACTTTCTCGTGGAAGCTTGTATGCAGTGTGGTGACGAAGCCTCTGAGACATAGGAATTAGTTCAAGGTAATGAAGTTGCTGAAGGGGCCCCTCCCTCCGAACTGCCGCTAATCTCTCGGTGAGTATCCTGGGGGACAGTGTTATAAAAAGGAGACTGAGGGTGGAGGGATGGCTCAGCGGGTAATATACTCGTTGTGTGAGCATGAAGATGTGAGCTTGGATTACCAAAGCCCATATAAAAAGCTGGGAGTAATGGCCCACGCCTGTATCCTCAACACCCGGTGAGGGGCTTGCAGGCCATGCTAGGCTGGCCAAAATGGTGGACTCCAGGTTCCCTGAGAAGGCCTGTCTGAAAAAATAAGGTATATAAGTAACAGGAGAGGACACTAACATCAGACTTTCCTACAGGGAGCACACACGTCTCTTCCCACCCAGACTATCCCCTCCACCAGCATAGCACGGAGTGAGATGGGAATGTCTTTGGTCTCTGGCTTCCTATTTCATCGTGGGATTTCCCCCTGCTTGTGGGTACTCCATCTCTGATGCCTTTGRCCATGSTGTGAKGCAGCCAAGGAAAACCTCACCAACTTCTGGTTCCAYATTCCTGAACTTTCAAGATACTGAGCTAAATAAACCTTTYCTGTTTTTAAAACCCGTTTAACTTTTTACTAGCTCTTTTCCATTTTATTACGTGATAGATTTCATTACATTGTTTATCTTGTGCATTCGATTTGCACTCACACATCCCCCAATTCCCAGTCCTATAGCCAACATCCCACTAGTGCTCCTCCGCACTCACATAAAGTCTAACTTCCGTAGACAAGTGAAATATKCAACARTTATCCTTCTCATTTATTCTACTCAATATGAGGACCTCCAGTTGCTCACGTTTTCCTGTAAATGACACCATTTCATTCTTCTAGGCTGAATAGAATGGACACCTAGGCTGATTATGTAATGGGGCTGTTGCAAATAGGGCTGTAATAAGCATAGGTGCACAGGAATGCCTGTAACATACAACATGGGTTTACTACTGAAGTGGTATTACTGAATCATGTGGTAGCTCCCATTACGGTTTCCTGAGGATTCTTCATACYGGCTTTGAGGGGTCATTTCCTTCCCTCACCCCCGCCTTGATAATGCCATTCTGGCTAGGGTGAAATGTCATCTCAGTGTGAATGTCCTTTCCATTTCCCTGGTGGCTAAGATAATTGACTATTTTCCCATATGTTTATCAACCATTTGTACTTCTTTCAGAATGCCTACCTTCAATTAATTTATTATTGATTTGATTGTTTGTTAGTTGTCTTGGTGTAGCAACACAAAGTTGACTAATACAGCAYGTAAAGGAACAGGAATCAATAATTAAACAGCTTCTGATTTACATAAAGCTTAATGATTCCAAGAAGTTGTATGCCAAGAATGTACTATATAAATGCCACTAATTAGCAATGTAGTCATGCATTATGTTGGCAGATAAACTAATTTATAACACATGAATTATTATGTTCCTTGCATATTAAGTTAAGCTCTGTTTCTTAACTATAAAGTCTCTGTTTATCACTAGCATCATAATAGATACCTTTGATGCTATGTATACGTTTTAAAGTGAGAATGAATTATTCATAATAGCAGAAAAACTCAGTCTATGTGGAGGTACTAAATTTCCTAGGGCAAGAAAAGCTAAATGGTGCTGCATTATTTTCTTGGCTTTGGTCCTGTTTTAMGGCTTTGAAATAATTCTAAGTTTCTCATACAATGAGATCTACATAGTCAAGTCTGTAATGAGTACTGACATTAAACAAATTCATCCTAGACATTGTTCATCACTAATAAAAACTAAATATTTTAACCTTAAATTATACCTATAAATCCTCTGCTTCAGTTAGCATCTACCTCTTCATAGGACTAGATAT